>NMRB01000026.1:664398-689261 GCA_002633025.1 Notospermus geniculatus | reverse complement strand
GTAATTACCGTAAAGGATATATTGGTTTTCTTGCTTTTCTTTTTTCTTCAGGTGGATATTGCCAATTGAAAATCAAGGTGCTGAGTTTAAAGATTCCCATTTGAAGATCGTCAGCCCTGGTGTGACGGAACTGAAAATCCTCATCAGATACTACGTCGATAACGGGTGTGGTAACATACGTCCAGTCATGAGCTATTCTACCTAACAAAGGTTCGAGCCATCCTGAAAAAGTCCAAGATCTTTTGATCAACTGACCAGATATGATTAGGCCTACATTGACACCAATGAATGAGTTGGTAGGAGTTGGTACCTCAACCGATCACTTGTTCCCAAGTAAGACTCAACTACCACAAGCCATGACCAATATGGGTGCATGAGCAGGCAGAAGCCATAAGTCATGGGGACTCGTGGTAGCTGATGAGTCTGATGACAAACCTCTTCCGAAACACAAAGACGTGTGGTAAAAAGGCACCGGCACGATACGAGTCTGTAAACATCTGCAGATGGACATGTAGATGGACGGACAGACCTTACAGTGACGAACAATGTGTAGCCAAGCGTGTTGTGATGCTGTGAATGATGACAGAAGAAGAAACCTCTTTGCTGTTAGTCAAGATCGCAGAGGGAAGATCCAAGCGTGGAATTCTGGCAATGGATTTTCCCTCGCACAGATCTTCGCTTCAGCAAAGCGACTCTTGAATTGACGCGATCTGCACTGTGCAGGAACACGGACGGACAGGTGGGACATGATACAGGGTGGACGGGCTTGGCGGTGTATGTACAGAGAGCAATAACGGACAAATTCAACAGGAAAAATGTTAAAATGCACTCCTGAATCACCAAGTTCTGCTACCAGAGAGCGCTGCTGGCAGTTTTTAGTAAAGTTGGCGTCATTACTGCCAAGTTTTTGGGAAGAGTGTTAGATATGCCCCCCTTAAGAGTGTTAGATTTGCCCCCCTTATGGGGTGATGCAGGAGCAGAACTGGGTAATCAACGCAGTAAATTCAGAACAGCAAATTCTAAAATAAGTTTAATTAACTACGAAGTCAAAAATTAGTAAAAATAAAACTTTTTTAGCGAATAAGCTGGAAATGCAGATTCAGTTAAATGTTCTGCTTCAATTTTCCAGCATGTCAAAAGAATTTTGTATGGAAATGCTTCAGGGTTGTCCCGAGTTGTTTAACCCAGGTAAGTTAGCACACACAAAGGCTGCACTAACTACAGACATGGACGGAAGCAATGTTATCGCTTGTACGATGTGCGTATTGCAAGAGCAAGTTACCGTAGTGGAGCAATAACCGACTCCGGTAAGTCCTCCCTGTTTGGGACCATCCAACCAAAAACCATCTTAGTCAGACGGAAATTCCCAATCTGAGCGTCTTCTGCCCTCGTTCGATGAAACTGGAAATTATCATCACTGATAATTTCAATGAGAGGTGAGACAACAGTGGTCTGCTTGGCAGCGATTCTGTCCAGAAGGGGCTCGAGCCAGCCTGAAAAATGCAACACCTAGTCTCTGAAATTCAAGTGTCTGTTGAAGTACTTCCCTGTCCAGGGAGCCAGAAGGGCCTCCTACCCTGGCCTTGGCGATCACGCAAAGGCCCGCTCCACGTGAGAGTTTTCTCATGCGTGTTACCTCTCAATCGGCAGTTCACAGTTGTTGATATCCATGGTTACACAGACACAGACAACTGCCCATGCTTTCTATGGGTGAATTACCCATAGAGAGCCAACTCCCATTGAAAACTCTCAAAGGGTTTCACAGGCTGTGCACTGTGTGATTTAGGAGGAATCTGTTAACTTTAAACATATATTTCCTCCAGCAGGAGTTGAACTGAGTGAATTCTAAGCCTTGCAAATCTTTCTTGGATCAAGTGGTATGTGTTCTTGATGGGGAATCTGGATGGGGGGGGGGCAGCATCTGAGGCAAAATAAATTCCAAAAGCTAGATGAATAGGGGAGACTACGGATAGAATAGCATCAAGTATGATCTAGCCCTCATTCCACCTAGAAATAGAACAAAATATGCAATTAGAATAGAAGAATTTAGTAATAGACAAATCATTTAAATAGATCTACAAGTGGCCCATACACGTTCAATATTATTGCACAATATGAGGACAAAATGGGCAATATTATTGCCAATCTTTCTTCTATCCGTCATGCAAGAGGCACATGTTCCCATTTTGGGCCCATATTGAGCAATAATATTGGATGGTGTGTCTAGGCCTTTACCAAGAAAGAAATCGGTGTCAATAGACAAATCCCAAATTGACGAAAACGAAAAAGATCTGCGCACTTCCGCCGAAATTGTAAACAGAACCTCGGTCTGACACTGAATGACGTGACGCAGAGAACCCCACGACCATGTGACGACAGTGAGTTCGACCATTGCTGAATCATGGATTGCGTCACGTCAGCTGGTTTCAGGTCGAGGTTGTGTTTGCGATTTCGGCAGAAGTGCGCAGATCTGGGAATTTGGAATTTGTCTATTCTACTATAGGTCCAGGATAAAAAAAGATTGTATTGGAAGGAGACACCTCCTGCGTCGTACCGAAATGGATCGGTTTGCAATTTCCTTCGTTTCTTCTCCCTGTCTGAGGGGAACTCCCAATCAAACGTCATGCTACGAAGTCTAAACCGCCCAACTGCCATATCATGTATCGCAGATTTTTGGAATGCGAAATTTTTGTACACAATATTTTCTATGGTAGGACACACGACATTGGACCAGTTTGCCACGATCCGATCCAACAAGGGTTCTAACCAACCTGAAAAAGACACACTTCATTCAGGAACCAAATCACAGTTGGGGGGGGGGGAATGGGGCAATCCACAGAGTGCAAAAACCTGGAAAACACAGTTGAAAACCCTGAAAAAGAGTAGAATGGTCAACTCTTGTATAAATATTGCCATTTCTAAAGTGCAAGAATCTATTTCAAAGGACATGTTCAAATGCGTACCCCAAGTTTTATTTTCATTATTGCAGTTGATTGCAGTTGGTAAAACCTAGCGTCCACTATGGCGCGGACAAGACGCGGAATGCAAATTTAGTGAATCCGCATTCATTCGGCAACCTCTCCGCATATTCTTGAAAGGTTCCGTTCACTGTCTTTATTATTCCTGAACAGTTCGCGGCATTTCTGCACGTTCGGGAAAGGGTAAAACGACCAATAGGACTTGATGCGGAAGCAATGCCGAAATGACACATTTGGTTCCCGAACCCTTCCTGATGTTGTCGGCGCTCTAGTGGACGCTAGGTTTAACAGGTATATTAGAACTGAAGTTTCAATTTATTATCTTGGGTCTGAAGTTGGGTTTGCCATGAAATCTACAGCTTCCAAAGTAAAAAGTGATTTGAGAAAAAATGCAACAAAAGTCTACGGAGGGGGGACCAGTTGCAACAAAAGTTTACATGGGGGGGGGGGCAGTTGCAACAGAAGTCTACATTGAGAGGGGCTCAGTGCTAGCCCAGAAAAATAAAACATGGAGGGGGGTCAGTGCTATCATAGATAAAACAAATGAATCCCTGAAGACGGTTTCAGTAAATTCTCCAGGTACCAGTGACCCGAGGATTGGGAAAACTTCCTACACTAAGGAATACGTTGCCACCTAAATTTTCAAAAAAAACTTGGTCGTACAGGTATGGGTCTGTTCGTGACTTCCTCAGGGCCTTCAATCTTTCTGAGGGGTACATCCAGTCGAAGTAAAGTTCACGTAAGATGAATCTGCCAACTTGCATGTGTTCATGGCTAACAGCCGTGAATGTAAAATTGTTATATAGAATATTTTCTATGGTGGGATTTGGCACAATGGACCAGTCTGTTGCAATACGATCCAACAGCGGTTCCAACCAACCTGCAAAGAATCCAACTTTATTCAGGATACAACCCAAGAAAATAACTTTAATCCAGCACATGGATGAATATTAAACTTTGGCAAGCCTGAAAATGAATGGACGGGACAGCGAGTACATCAGTGGGATCGTGCGAATAGTTCTCCTACACCGAATAACACAAATCCGAGATTTGCCAAAAGTTTGCCGTGATTTGCCAACACCGTGTGTGTCGAACAGAGAGAATCAGTGTGCTGTCAGTTCTGCTCCAGGAGACAGGAAAATTATCAACAAATACCATCAATTTGTCCCTAATGCCCAACATCCAGGACCACCGAAGTGTTTGGGAGATTTGAAAGTGTGTTTGGTGGAAAAACAGTACCGTTCTGCAGAAATGTGCCACAAGATACTGGACCCTGGACTGAATCAGTCGTCGAAACCACTCCAAGAGATTGGCCACCGACAATGGTGGAAAGTGTGATCAAAATTCTGACTTTACCGCAGCGGATCTATGTCTGCCAATCGGCGTTTTACTTCCCACTGTGGCGGCAGCATCCAATCATAGAACAGGGTATCCAAATAAAATCCCCCAATCTGGGTAGCACGTGCTGGTATGAATGTAAACTCGAAATTTTCATCACTGATGCTATTGATGACTGGGGTAACTGATATTGTCCAACTGGTATTGATCCTACTCAACAAGGGCTCCAACCAACCTGAAATGGGCGCCAGAGTACAGTGGATGCCTTTGGGACTTGCGTTTGCTGTCCTGAAATGACAGGTGTCCTTGTCACAGAGGTCAAACAGATAGAAATAAATTTGGGACTGAATTTTGGTGTCCTCAATTGGTGTCCTCATTGGAGAAGGTCGAGTACGACAGCTCAGGAACAGGTTAGGATCAGGAACCTTCCATGGCAGGGGTACGGAACACGGATGACATTCAGATGAATACACGATATGTACAAGATCTGTGATAAAAATGTGACATGACAGACAAGGATAAATGGTGTCTCTCTAAGATTAGGATGAGATGCACCTAAATTTCAGGGATTATTTCAACTGCCCTTTTTTTCTAGCAGTCTGCTTTAATTTGCAGGTTTTTGTCCCCAGGGAGGTCATGTGTCCTGGCACACTTCTATATGTAATGAAAATGGTATTTCAGGACTGGTTTATACACAGCGCAACCATGAATGTGAACACGGAAAATCCTTGTTCAGGAGCAACAAGGGCGAAGTGTTTGCTGCTTTCACGTTTCTGGTTGTGCTGTGTATACAGCCTTAATGTTAGTGTATGACCTCGTGAAGGACACATTGGCAGCTGGTGATTGGATGACAGATGACGGTCTTGGTCTTGAATCAAAAATCGTGCTTTGATGCTACAAACTGACGATGACGTTCGATACAACATCAAATGTTGAGGTAACGTATAATGCAACGAACACAATACACTATACAGCCATGCACACTATGCACACTGGAAGGACTCCTTACAAAACTTCCAATTTCTATAGCTGATGAAATTTTGCATTGTATCAATCCTGTTTCCATGATAAGCGGGAAATCGACATGAATCTATTTGCACATTAGTCCAAAGCCAATTTCGTCAAAATGAAAATAGAAAGAAAAGTGTAAGCAGCATTTGAAACCCGCCAAGTAGATATTCATTGGAATGCTCTGATTGAGAGTTTTCCCATGAATACCTAAGTGACAGGGTTCTGCCAGGATTCAGAAAGTTTGGTTTTTTGAATGAAACTGTCACAAGAAGATCAATAACCATAAAATTTCACTCAACACGAAGATCTCAGAAATTTCTTCAGGAGTCAGTCTTTCGAGGATGACATGCATGTTGCTTTTAGTAAATTTCTAAATGCATGTAACAAAAGACGAAGGATGATAATCCAAACACGATAAAGCTTTACAACATCAAGGAGGAGATGGAATTAGTGCGTCGATCATGCCACATTTTTATACACCTAACACTCAAGACTCTTGTCTCAAGATTATACATTTACACAAAGCAGTGAAATCACTCTGTCTTCAAATTTTGAATCGAGAGCCTAGGACAAATACAGCATTATTAGCTCTATAGGCAACATCAGGCGAATTGTACATGTTATGTATGTACCATAGAGCAGGAGGAAACCAGAGTGCCCAGAGAAAACCTGTGGTGTTGTCTAAGGCTGAGTTAGAGGTATACGAACACACCGGCGAACAATGGCCTAATAATGGCTTCACGACCATGAAACTTTTGTGCACCAGCGTATCCGTATACCTCTATGTAACGCGGCCTAAGGGAGTCACCTCTCTTTCACATGAATGGCAGGTGTGACTGGGGATTGAACCCAGAACCTCAGAGGTGACAGGTTCTGATGTTTCCACTGTACCACTCTGACAGCCACTTTGACAACTAACTCTGTGAGCACATGTGCAGGCTCAGGTTTAAATTCCAAGGAAGCTGTTTATTCCAACCAAGGTCACATATTGAATATGAGTTTGCTGAAATCCATTTCTAGATTATTCCCATCTAACTTGAACATATGAGACAAATGATGAGACAAGAGTCCGTGCCATCTATTGGACGTGCACGATAACATCCATGACAGACATTCAGAGTTTATGATCAATCAAATGGACCTGTCTACCTTAGCGGATCTACGTCTGAGCTACGAAACTTCATATCACGATCGGGAATGCCTCGCCAGTTAAACTGGAGATTCCAATCAAAACCGCCAACGCTGGTATGTCTCGCGCTGCCATATTGGAATTTGAAATTTTCATCGTCGATAACGTCTATGACGGGACAGACGGCAGTTCGATGATCAAGGGCTATGCGATTTAGGATCGGGGTCAACCAACCTGAAAGACCGTTGACGAAGAGACTTTTTATTGAATATGAGAAACGTCAACTGCTGTTGCATGTCATGTTGCCATGACGATGGATAATTCATGAAAAGATATCATGACAAAATGGATGACAAAACTGGTACAGTATAAGTATGAGGGAGAAAATGACATCTCAGGCGAGAGATATCTCAAAACATAACTGATGGATCACAAACTGCATTTTTTGGGGACAAAATCAATACAAGATTTCTGAGAAAGCTAGGACCTGAAATGAAATGGAGTTAAACTGAAAGAATATGAAAATGCAGCAAAATTATCACATTTGAGAGTCAGACGCACTTTCTTTTATAGCAATTTTAGCAAAAGACTGGGCCAACTCATGAAGTCTTTGTCTTTGCACTATGGGAAATACGGACATGGGTCATTGATAAGATGCATTCAGTTGGTGGGTCATTTGTCCCCAGTTGATATTCTTAAGGCCCTCTAAGACTTGGTCGATGTTACGTACCTTCTGCACACTCGCAGTGGGAATCCAGATAAGTAAGAACAGTGCCGGTCGCCGCTGCCGCTCCAAATAGTCTTGCTCGTATTAAACCTTCCCGTTTCTTCATCCGCAGGACTTTCACTTTGCCTAACTTGGCAACATATTCATCTAACGGTTCCTTCGTATGTGCTGCAAGCAAGGGGAAAACTCAGTTTGGCTCCTGTGGAGGCAGTGGGCATTGAGTTTCTCAAAATTACACCAGATGGCAGCACTAGTCATTTTCATTTCTTGGAAGTTGATCACACATCAGCGCAATTTTGTTGTCCAGATTCAGCCAGATTTTAATTGCGTATTCAGATATCTAGTGGCAGGTAGTCCACCACTTTTGGACACTTGTACTGTGGGGCGTTATCTTGGAATGCTGCTGGAGATACCAGGTAATTGCATCCATGGAAACCACTGATACGCCACACACTGTTATCCGTCAACTTTATCCATAATGCCAAGAATTCACGATAATGACAATCTGTTTATTTAAGATTGGCAACATCTATCGTTTGAAAAGCACCTTGGGTATCACGCATAAGAACCAGTGATGATACATGGTGGCACAATCAGAATGTTCCCTGGATAGGATAAGGCTTCTGAGACTATACTGCCGTTAGAGGCCGCCGCCAGTTAGCTGTCCTAGGACGTCATGAAATGAAATGTCACAGGGAAGAAACGCACGTCATGACGTCATGCATGACGTGGAGGCCAGGGCGTATGTCTGTGTCGTCAAATTTTGTGGCGTTCCAGGACCGCTAACAGGTGGCCTCTAACAGGAGTCAGTCTCCCATTCCTAGCCTAACGCTGTGGCCCTTGGCAATCATTCAAATGTCAAATCTCATACTTACGCATGTTTGAAAAATCATCAACTAAAATAACTTCTTTTATCAAGTGTGGCGGTGACCTGTCTAGTACGCTATGGACAGTGCGGAGTAGAACGGACCAAGCCTCATTGTGGAAACAAATAATAACGCTTGTGTCTGGAAGATTATCGTGGTATTTGACGTCTTTACATCTGAAACACAGAACTCGATGATTAGCTTTCGGAAAATGTACACTTGTAAATTTCACGCTGGAATCGGCAGTAAATCGTTTGGTATTTTCCGCCACGGTGCCTCTATACAATGGGCCCATCGGAAAACCGCATCGGAATCCCTACAAGTGTGTGTAAGTGTTAAGATTCTTGAAGAAACAGAGTAGCAAGATGGGGGTGGGAGGTAGGAGAGAAAGATATCTATTCATCGTTTCCACGGCGTAACTTCAACAATGTCCGCCATTGCTGACGTCGCCATCATGATGCAAAGCCGGGAGCAATGTGCATTGCTGATGTCGTCCTGTATGACGCAAAGCCGGGGGGGGGGCCAAAACAAGCAACGATGTTATGTTGTGGAAATGAAGAATAGACACTACAATGATAAAAGTGATATCAATCTGCAGCCAGACGGTAAAACAAACAAATCTCTTCCCTCAAAAGACTAAGTCAACACAGGCTCTCCAAGTTGTGTCTTTGAACTTTCAAGACTCACGTTTTTCTCAAGCAAAGCATTGGGAATGTTAAGTGCCTGTGGCTATTAGAAGTACCACTACGGTGAGCGAGATTAGCTTTCCAATTATACCATCTTTTAGTGACTTTCATTGGGTATCTATCGCAAAAATATGGTTTAGGTGACTTCAGTCAGTGAAACCCAAACGACCAAGTCAATTTCAATTTCATTAATTTTCTCATAACATTTTTTGGCGCCACCTACAATGGATCCCTAACATCAGGTAATGAGCGATGAAGCGATATCATGTCTGCCACGTATTGGTTATACGCATTCTTCTTCCAACCATCATCGTATTTTTTCCTCTCCTCTGGCGACAGTTTATTTGGGTCGATGTTCACCCCTCTTCCCATTTCACCTGAAACGAAGAGACAGAATCATTACTCTAGATAGAGTTCCATGAGCCAAATGTCCCCCACCCCACAGAATCACCTTCTCCAACTGCATTTTCAAAATGCAACTATTAAGTAGGGAGCAGGGGTCTCGACCTTTTGACAGGGGCTTTATAAGTAATCATCAGATGACTGACAGCTGTCAAACATTTAGATGCTGATGATTGACAGATAATTAGAGGCAGAGATGAAACAGGTGACAGGGTAAAACCACTGACTCCAGAGTATTGGAGACATGAAACCAACATCCGTGATATTTCACAGCAGGACTAATACTAAGATCAATAAGAATTGATTTTGAGTCCACAGTTAGATCCACATGTGCACCAATCTCAGAAGGGGCAGCACGGCGTAATCGATCTGGCCAGACTAGGCCTGTTTCCAACATGTTCAACAAACGTGTCATGTTCGCACTTCTATCCCGCACACAGTAGTTCCATTCAATTCAAATCGATTCCTATATGACTAAATGGCGTCAGCATTCTACTGATCGAAGAACGAACCAGTTAACACATATGCAGGAGGAAACCGACTCCCCGAGAGGGAGACTTTATTACAATATGTGACCAGATCTAGCAAAAGTAGGCACAAGTCGCAACTGAGGAAAGGGTTAACAACCTTAAAAACAAAAGCTGAAATGTACATCTCTGCAGTTTGACAATAGTGGACAGCTGCAGTGATAATACATGTAGTTGAATAAACTGATGACCACTGATGATCACCTGTGACAGGTGCCTGCTTTTGTTGGAGCGGGTCACATATTGAGTCATGAGCTATGAGCTTTAACTTGGCTCAAAGGCTCTTTAGACAATATTGGGGGATTGGCATGTAATATAGGAGAAAACCGGAGCTCCTGGAGGACAACGACGTTATCAGAGAGTCACCCTTACTATCACAAGAGTACTGGGTCCAACTGGGAATTGAACCTGGGACCTCAGACGTGAGAGGTGCGAGATGTTTCCACTGTACCACTCTGACTGCCCGAAGACAGACTATCCTTCGACACGACCACCACGTCTAGGCCCTACAACTAGGAATGGAATCTAACAGTGCTTCACGTTTGAAATCTGCAGGAGCTCAATCAGTTGAGCTCCTCAAAGGCTCGAGGAGAGCTGTTCATACTCGTGAAATTTGATGGTCAGTTACTTCAAGGATGCCGAGGAGCGCAGTCAATTGAGCTCCTCGGTGCAATTTTGCGGGCGCACAGGGGGCGCGCAGTGGCACGAGCGTGATTGCGCCCGTCTTACATGAAGCACTGGAATCAACACGGGTTAGGGTGAATGGAGCAATGGGTGTCGATGCTCCTGCGCAAATGACAGAAACAAATAGGTCAGTCCAGCAGAAGGAAGTTGCGCTATGCATCCCCCAAAACCATAACTATAATTTGTCTTGTGTATTTTCCCCGTCTTGGGTTCCGCTGGCACGTAATCCATGCATCTCTCATTTCACACTCACAGATTAATTACACCAATGTGAATGAAACTCAACACAGGCTATTAACCGAGAAAACTTTAACCACGGTTTTCATCCAAGGAATCATGTGATGTCGGCAACTGAATCGATCCAGATTACTGCCGAGATCGGAAACTTCCATCACGTACAAACATTTTCTACCACAATGGATGAGCAGGAGACAGCTGCAGCTTAGGCTTGGTGAGAGTCAATCTTCTGAAAAGTCACCCACAATCAGCCCTATTCATCGAATGTTTTGATATACAACCCCCATCTCTACCCCCGATATTTTGGTTTCTGCAGGAATCCTTGGAAACTCGCACACAAGTGCACTTATATCTAGTTGACAATTTCGTATTTTGTGAACAATCATGATTTCGTTTGCCGCCAAAATCTCCAGAGAACCAAGATGGGGCACTGAAATGATGAATACGCTGCCCACAGATGATTCTCAAATTCATAGATCTGTGCACTTCCGCCGAAATCTCAACCAGAATCTCGATCTGAAATCCATGATTTAGCAATGGCTGACCCTGGCGCAACGTCATCGAAGTCACTGTCGTGGGGTTGTCTGCGTCACGTCATTCAGCTTCAGATTGAGGTTATGGTTGAAATTAACAACGGACATGCACAGATCTTTGTCGTTTAGGTCAATTTGAGAATGGTCAATTGGCTGGATTTTCTCAAGGCTTTCCAAATGATGTTGAATTTAGCAGTCAGCTTTAGTGATTTTCTGCCTGTTGTTTATAGGCATGTTATATTAAACTCTGATTGACCACAACTTAGGATCCCCAAAGCAGGACCTTGTCCAAGTCAATTTCATGACAGATGTGGCCAAATCATCAGAGCTTCATCGGTGATTTCATTCAGTATCAAGAAACTTTGTTACAGCAGCAAGGAATGCAGCACTCTCAAGTGAAAAAACACCAACATTCACTTCAACCAACTCCATCAAAATATCAAACAAGATAATGTTACACAGCATTAGAACAAATACCACAGTTAATTGGACCATTATTTATCTCATTTTACTGGTTTTAACAAAGTCAACAAATGGCATTTAGAAGAGGAGTGGCCTTCACTTCCCAGGGCGGTCAGAGTGGTGTAGAGTAGTGCGTGGAAACATCGGGGCCTGTCACCTCTGACGTTCTGGGGTCGATCACCCATCACTCATTCTAGAGAGGGTGAATCTCTTTGACTGATTTCTCCGGGCACTCCAGTTTCCTCCTGCTGTACATTAAATCCACCTAATGTCTACAGAAAGCAAGCATTGGTTCACTGTGACGTCACTTCTGACGATGCTAACATCCACGACAAAGTGTGCCATATCATGGGTTGAAATCACACAAACTCCACTTGCGCTGATGACAAAGTGCACCACGTGGGTCCATAACGTCATTTGCCGTCCAACATGGCAGACTTAGACGAATCACATGACGCATGACGTCAGGGCAGGCTCTCTACAGAGCATATACTACATTCGCACTCAGCTCTCAATTCAACATCTTATTTACACTTACCAGGGGCATTTGGATCGACCTTTGGTCTCTCAGGAAGAGGAGGCTGGATGACACGCTTATTCTCCTTCACTTCCATATTCACAACATCAGCAGCATGACCTTGACCTTCATCCCTATCAACTGGATGACCTTGGCCCACATTTTTAAAGCCCTGATGACCTTGGCCATCATCTGGCCCTTTATTTATTTCAATGTCTTTGGGCGGTATCTGTAAGTTTGTATCGACCTTCTTTCTATCAAAAAGGCCTTGAACTTTGAGCGGGTTTTCAATGACCTCATTTCTGGGGTCGATTTGAGCAGGTTTATGACGGTCTCTGAATATTCTATCTATAGCACCGGGCCTCTGGGGGCCATCTTGACTGTCTCTGAATGTGAACAGCACCACACTGCAGAACCATATCGTTGGAATGAGCACGAGCACTTTGAAAATGAGGCTCCGTCGCCGAGCAAATAGTCCCATCTTTCTTTCTTTTGGTCGCCTCCTCCTTTATAAATTATCCTCTTTGTTTATAAAAATACATATATTTGTCCCAATTTTGTACGATCTAGAGCCGGCTGGTGTCAACTTCTTTGTCTTGACTTCATCAGTGGTCTGGAAAGAGAGAAAAAATGGTCGATTAAACGACTGCAAAAAAGACAAGGAACGAAAGAAGCAGTGAGACTAGTAGCGGATTCACACTTCGATCGAGCGACTATCAGCGATGCTGGACGATGATGGCCAACTGTAATGGAGCTGTATACAGCCATAGCCATCACTGGCCATCGTCTTCACTTCGAAAAGACGTCACACTTTTGTTTAATCTGAAAATGACGTCAAGATGACGTTCCACCAGTGAGGAAAGTAATCTCATTGGACCAAGAGCTAATCACCCTCTTTGGTCAACTACAAACAGTCGTCCGTTGGCGGAGGACAAGACGACTGAGAATTGTAAACCAACTCAACTGCGGTCGCCGTCATGCTACGATGCTGATAACAATTAAGAAGGTGATCTATCCAGTACTTCGGAAAACAGACCGACGATAACGTGGGACGGCAACCATGAACCTCACCCAGGAACTGACAGAATTAATGGAACTGCAACAGCCATGATGCGTATATGGCATATCAAATCAACCATTCCCCTCCTATCTCTCACTCATTAGCTAAATGGGGTTCGGCAATTAACACGAGCATTTTAGCGAGATTTCACAACACAAACAATAAACACTATTCGTATTGTAGACACAATTAGGATGAGGTTACAGCGACTCTGACTGGCAAACAATCGCATTCTGATCGGCAAACAATCGCATTCTGATCGGCAAATAATCGCTAGTGTCATCAGATGAATAGTCTCGAAGACTAATACAATGAATAAGGCAGTTTGTGTTTAGTATTGTGAGGTGATGGGTGTCTTGTCAGCAGTCATAAGAGATGTCTCCTAGACGTGCTGGGAATCTGACAAAAGCGAGGTTCAAATAACTTCAGCCTCCAGACTCCGATTAAAGATGATTCCTGTTTTGTGAAATCTGTGTTCATATACAACAGGTTTTTTATGATCCCACGCATGACGCAATGGTGTCTACTTGCCCGGGGAACTGAATAGAACCCGCCTCCGGAGTCGGAGTTGAAGCCGGAGTTGATCTTAACGTCTCTAACAGCTCCAGCAGCTCTGGCAAGAAGATAAGACCATCATTCAACATCTGACCTCAGAGGAATTCAGGCTCAAGAGGGGAGATAAGATTTGGGCGAGTTCAGGTGGTGGAATTCCAAATGGTACATAGATGGAGGACAAGCAAGTCCAATAACATCAAACCGTTTTAGGGAGCTCAGTGGTTAGGGTGTCATTACTCATGACCGAGAGGCAGCGGATTCGACTGCCGGTTGAGTGGCCATCCTGTACTCTCAACCTGTGTGAAAATATCAAGTAAGTGCTGAGTGAGCTGCTCCTTGACTTCCCCAGAAAGGATTCTGAAGGGACTGGGGTAAATGTGAAGCACTTTGAGAAGTCTTGTATAAAGCCTGCCGCACACTGGAGCAATCTGCTGAGCAAAAAGTCATTTGAGACTTTTTGCTCAGCAGATACATGTAGCTTGCGTGTGCGCGAAATTTCGGTGAGTTTTTTGCCTCGCGAGGCAGAAAGCTCGCGTGTGCGGCTATTTTTCGGTGAGCTATCTGCTGAGCAAACGGTCTCGAATGACTTTTTGCTCAGCAGATAGCTCCAGTGTGCGGCAGGCTTTACAGTGGAAAGTGCTATGTATAACCCTAAAACTGGCATCCTGATGTAAAAGCTATTAGAAGCATATTCTGATCAGGGACATGATTTTTAACAACGAATATGAAGGATAATGCAAAATTTGATGGGGTTTAAATAACGCAGGTGGTCTATAATGTAAAGCATGACAGCAACTCGCCAAAAATGAATAAATCAGGGACTATAGATGAAAACAAAATACTCTTTTAGTAAATGGATTGAAAACAGCATATCAATGAGTTCACGTCAAGTTGGTCAGGACTTGTCATGTATCGACTACACAGCGATGTACAAGAATTCTGATCACGATGCACCAGGAGTGAAAGCAGAAGGTGCGTGACCGAGTCCATAAAAGCGTGGCTCCAGTCTGCATTATGAATTAGTTCCTGTATTTAACATCTTTTTCAGAACAAATTTCACCGGCTCCATAAAAATTAGGTTCAATTATGTGCTATAGGCAGCGTTTATAAACCCTACCGGGGTATTCGTGAGTGTCAGTGAGGACCTAATGGGGATAAAATGTTCATCTATTTTTGATGGTGAAGTTGACTGCGTACATTTGACCATCCCATGGTTAGCGTACGAAATCAGCCTGAGTTCCCCTTTTCATAAAACGTTGGTTCCTCCTTTTGCGGAGACCTACAACTATCCTGAGAACATCAGGGGTTCTTAGCGCTCGTTCCCTTCTTCACACCGCACATGGGATGCCTACAACCAAAGAGCTGGACAATGGTGAAGGCGTCAGACTCGAGACAAATATGCCATTAGCTCATACCTGGTGGAGCCACCACTTTGTATCCTGAACTGTTCTGAAAGGATCAACTGATGCGCTAAATGCTCAGCTTCCTTGAATCCCCCCCCCCCAAAGGTTTCTAGAGAGAAAGGCCAGGGGTGATAATGTGAAGCAATTTGAGACTGCCTGACAGTAGAGAGCACTATATTGAAGTCTCAAACTGGGGGGA
Organism: Notospermus geniculatus; assembly: GCA_002633025.1. Lineage (NCBI taxonomy): Eukaryota > Metazoa > Nemertea > Pilidiophora > Heteronemertea > Lineidae > Notospermus > Notospermus geniculatus. Next base: position 673,947 of record NMRB01000026.1, on the reverse strand, counting down.
AGACATTCTTAAGAGCGAGTCAGAACTGTGTCCCCTAAGGGTGTAAACTGAAAACCGACACCGTGAAAAGAGGAGGCACTTCAAACAATCAGAAAGAAATTACCTTTGAGAGAAAGATTTCCAACTTTTGTAGTTATGGGAGCCACACAAATGAAAGTTCCACCGACTACCGTAAATATGATGTTTCATCAAAAAAATTCATCCGATTCAGAATTTCGGTCGGTTCAGCCTCATTCAACTTCCTGTGGCCACATAAACGATCAAGAGTTTTTCGGCCTGTGCTGTTTGCGTGGCGTACTATTGATCCCGGCACCATCTGTGGCCCGCTACCAATCGTTAGCAACACGTGTTGGTTATGGTCCAAAATCACAGGGGGACTAGAGAACTACAAGTCTCAAAAGTGGTCACAGTTTAATGGACTGCAGGCCAGATCTGTGCAGCCATTTAAAACAATTCTTGGTGGCAGCTGACGGGAACAGTTACAGCAAATACCTCCAGCTACGGAAACAGAATTGATTTTTCTGATTCTCACCCACCCATCGTTTATTTTTAACCATCCGTTACTGCGTCCCATTGACATGTTACTGAGATTCTTGCCAGAATATTCTTCAGCTATTGATCTGATCGGTGTAACACATGGCACGTAATTGGACACATTTTACCGAAGTCGAAAGGTCGGCGACGTAGACTTATTCTGATGAAACATGTTGGTTTACACTGAAGAGATCACCAAACAAAAGATCTAATAGGAGATGTCAGTCAGTTGACCAATAGAGGTCACTACAGTCCAATTCAATGCCTATTGGACCCATTTATGGTTGATTGAGCACCAATCGGGAACATTTTCTATTTTTGTAGCCTATTGTTCGGTTAGAACTTTGCTGCCATCTTTTGGCGACAAGCATGGCTGACTGCTCCTATATAAGAAAGCAGAGCAACCTGACAACCTATCTCTTCTAGTACATGAAATGGAGTCATATGCTTCTTGTCTTTCGCTGCAGAGGACATTTTTGACGTCATGATTGGAGCACCCCCCCCCCCATGACCCGGGTTTTTTTAAGTCAAATGCTTTTGCAACCAATCCAACCAATTGTTCAACATCCATCAAGCCCTAACAGCTCTGGTATAAATCATAGAGCATCCTCCATCTCTGCTAAACCTACTCCATCTGTAAGCCTACGCCATCTGAAAACCTTCCCCCTCTGAACGTCTGTAGCCTTCGCCGGCTGTGAGCTCTTAACCTCGAATAAAACGCTTGACCACAGGTAGGCATTCCACACACCATGCCACACCAAAGCACCTGGGTTTTGTTTACAAACATACCACTGTGAAGCCGCCTTTACCAACACCTGCAAACAACTTGTAAACGTGTGGTAATCGTTAGAAACAAGCCTAAAAACCTAAGTGGTGATGAGATGTCTACATTTTGTGGATGGCAGCTTGGCTGGTTTTACCCAAGTTGATGATTATGTTCTTAGAGGTTTGAATCTTTAACAGGTTCTGTCAATGGTTGATTCTCCAATGTTGATATTGAACAGGGAGGTACCGTGGTAAATATCCCCAAATAAAAATATTACGCGGATTATTTGTGGAGCTATACTGTAAAGCAGGAAAATTTCGCGTGCAGGAAATTTTTGCGAATTTCGCGAGAGTGTATGAGTCGCGAAAATTTCCTGTCGCGAATATGAGTACACGCAAGTGATAAATACGGTCCATGAAAAAAAAATGAAAAAAGTGGCAGAGACTCGCGAAAATATCCTGCCGTGAATATGTCTATAATTCTTGATTCGCGAAAATTTCCAGCCGCGAAATTATCTTGCTTTACAGTATTTGTTCCTGTGTTATATTGCACGTCACCAATCACTCAAAATTGGCGTGGAATTCTTAATTTGATAAAGAAGCCAGCTTCGTGATTGGTGGCAACTTGTAGATTCTCGTACAGTGCAAGCAACAACCTCAACTCCAACACGCCACAAGGACCACCAACGCTATGTGACTTACATACCTGTCAAAATCAGGTGATTGGGTACCAGAAACTGTCGGCGATGATAAATTTGATGTGATTTTCACTACAAGCTGCAGATGAAAAACGGTCGGCCCCCTGAGGCATCCATTTCTGTTCCTCGTAAAAAACGGAGGTATTGGTAAGTAAATGCTGAAGGACACAACACTACTTTGACAAATAGCTAAACCTCTCTATTAAGGACACAGGACTGATACTGTCCTTGATTGCGAGGTGGCCTGATTACAGGGGTCAAAATGAACAGATATGAGCAATCTGGGACTGAATTCTGGTGTCCTAAATAAAGAAGTGCCCTTCTGGCAGAGGTGTCCACTAACAAAGGTTCCAATGAACATCACAGCATGCGATGAAATGAAAAATTATATGTCTATCACCATGGCGATGTTTGAGTATTTATATCTCCATTGAAATTTGTAATCCTTATTTACCGGGTAGTTGAGCCACATGTTGTCAGTTTTTGAGCAAATATGACACGACTGTCCTAGCAAATAACAATTTATTTCACATCTAAGACCCACATGTATAAGCCGATACTAAACAAGATTCCCCACGGAGACCGCTAGCATGAGAATATTTCATCATATTTACACCAATGCTCGTTTCTGGAAGACAAGTGTGTACACAGCAAAGTTGGATTCGAGATATGCGTGAAGTGGAGCTGTTTTATAACACTTCATTTCTTAAAGAGCCATGAAATAAAGGAACCCAACAGCTCTGAAAGCCAAGGGGAGAAAAGCCTTTGAATGTTGTATAAGATGCGGGGAAAATACGGTGAGAAGGAAATGGAAGGACCCGTGAGAGACAATGCAAAAATCCATCAGCAACGAGCGAAGAGGAATCTCAGCACTCTGGCAAATGTTGATAAGGTAGGCCTACCTCCTACAACCTTCTTCCAAGGTAGGCCTCTTATCCTGATATTGCACATTGGCCCCCGAGGACAACCGTGCAACCTTGAGACAGCTCTATGAGAATTTAAAAGCGATACAAACGTGATAAAATTGACTTTGTGTTTTTGAAACCTAGAGCAGAAGTACAATTAAACCAGTTAAACTTGCCAGTGTTGGCGTGGTTTTAAGCCACTTATTCCCCGATTGATACGGACAGCACTCCCGAACACTTTGTGGAATCCAATAAAAAAGTTCGCTCACGTCAAATTTGATTTGAATCACTTGAAGGCAACGTAAGACCATTGGATTATGATGCAGGTGGAAGTGTTCTGCTCAAAGGGGATTTGTACCGGAGATGGCTGGCTCCCACGTGGTTTTGTTTAGCTGCACTGAGACAAGATTCCTGCATTCTCCTGCCCATTACAGAGAGAGATGATCGCGCACACTCACAGTTACCACAGGATGCCCTCCAATAAGTATGATCAGCAGGATGATCAGCAATGCAGCCTGCCTTCTTGGTGCACAAGTTGTAGGCCTAGTATTTTTGCAATCAGAATCCGTAACCCGTGTAATATTTCCCATACCTGCACAGAACATCCTAAAAACATGGATAAATTTGCTGTTATCCGTCATGTTTACCTCAATGAAGAATAATGATTCACCTGATATAGCAGGATTTCACACACCGACATTTCGATACGCTGATTCTCATCCACGAGAAGTTTGCACCAGTCTATCAAAACGATAAGACATCCAACATCAGAATCACGGAGTGAACATTACGCCAAGGAATCGAGGAATGAACACAAAGTATAAAGGAATGCTTTGCTCGTACTCTGAATCATTCGAGATCAGTTAATCACAATGTCAGGTAGTTTTTTCGATTTGTACGTTCATTTGGTTTTACATCGAATCCAAGGCTGCACAATTAGGCCAACTGAGTCAACTTCAGGCCGAACAGAGAGATCCGAAGATCACACGATCGGATGCTGGGAATGAACGAGAAGAAGATGAAGATGATGAAGGGTAACTTCTATCTTTGGAACAGTAAAGGTACACCCAGAATTTTACTGTACACCCAGAATCTCGTGACTGACTGATACCTGCATGAAGTTGAACTCAAGAGGATACCCAGCAAGAAAATCTCAAATCGATATGATAACAACTGGAAGAAGCCCTCACTACCACCAAGCACGATGTCTATAGATCTGTTTCTACAGATAAGAAATGGAGATAAGTTGAAGTTGCACAGATCCATTGACCATTATCTGTGTTCACTCCAGCAAGGGATTCACCCAATGATGAAGATTTTCTGCACGGCTGATGTCGAAAACCGATGGACATTGGTTGGGAAAGCATGATGGTGCGGTGGTTAGAGTGTCGGACTCCCAACTGAGAGGCGGGGGATTCGATACTCAGTCCAGTCACCACCCTGTGCTCTCAAAACTGGTGTGAAAGGATCCGATGAGTTTTGGATGTGCCCTTGAGTTCCCCAGAAAAGTAGAGATGTGAAGTACTTTCAGACTGCATGCAAGTAGGAAGTGCTATATGAAAGTGAAAGCCTTGCATGCTTACCTTTCATGCCTTTTACTGCCTTACTGAATGCCCTGAACTGCAATGAAAGAAAAGGTAGAACCATTTCAATCTGATGGCAGCGAGTCAAACCCTTGGATGGGGAGAAACATTGAGAATCAGCTATGAGTGAGAGGAAAGTAGCCATCAAACAGCATATCTGGTGACTACTTCACAAAGCTTTCTCCACCATCTTTGGCCACGAAGTCAGACGAACACGATAATTAACTGATCCGATGCCCACTCAGGCAGAGTTTTCCTTAATCAAAGATGGGCTTCCATTCTATCAAATAATCAACAAGAAGCCACAAATGGTGTCTTGTTGTGGCCTGGTGATGCTGTAGTACCACGGATCAGGCTTCTTAACCCATTCATCCATCCCCGCCCCGCAATATTGCAAGCTTTTGTTTGGTATCTGTGTACAAGGCTTTGCGGTTACAATAGACCGTTCTCAAATTGACATAAATGAGAAGGATCTGCACCCTTCCGCCAAAATCTCAACCATAACTTCGGTCTGAAACTGAATGACATGACGCAGACAACCCCACGATGGTGATGTCGAAGATGTTGCACTTGACCATTGCTGAATCCTGGATGGCGTCATGTCAGCCGGTTTTAGATCGAGGTTATGGTTGAGATTTCAGTGGAAGTGCGCAGATCTGCAAATTTAAGAATGGTCTATAGTGAATAATCTTGGCCCTTCCAATTCTCAGACACAATTCTATTGCAATGCCACTACATTACATGCTCCTCATCAGAGGTGAGACTTTATCAACTAACAGAGATTTTTGAAATCAGTCCCTAGGTAAACAAGAGCATCAAGTTGTGGCAAAGGTGGGTTTGATATGTTTTGTATCTCAACCTGTAGCCGCACAGGTCGTTGATGTAGGCACAGACCACAGCAGTTCCGTATCTTATAATATTTGATTTGCTGAATATGAGCTATCTAGATAAATATTAGCGTACAACTTCTGGCCATCGGATCCAATATCCGCGACCGGTTTGTAAGTGATATTGGAAGGAACTCATGCTGTGCTGTGTATGTGGCCAGTTTGGGTGAATCTTCCTCTATTTGTTGCTGATAAGGTCAGGGTAGGTTGGCCGGTCATTAGCTTCTTGTCCGTTGGCTGCTTAAATGAGTGGATCCAATCATGGTCATTCTGATAATCAGATAGGGAGCCCTGGTTAGGGTTTCCTAACCGATGACATATTGCAGAAGTTGGGCTGTACCGTCAGCAACAGACTGTCAGAGTGGTGCAGTTAAAAATGGTCTCTCTCACCTCTGATGTTCCAGGTGTGATCCAACTCGGACCCACTCCTTGTGTGATACAGAGGATGACTCTTTTTGACAGCGTAGGACTAGGAGTGGAAACATCGGCACCTGTCACCTCTGAGGTTCTGGGTCCGATCCCATGTCATACTCACTCTTCATGAGATAGAGAGGGCAACTTTCTTAGAGAGCATCAGTTCTCCAAGCACTCCTGTTTTCTGTACGTTAATATTCTCTGTAGACTTGATATTGCTGTATTAGCTGCTGATTCGACATTTTGATGCCATTCAGCTGAACACACAGAAGATGGTTCCGACAGCAGCGACTGAACATATTTTCAGCTTTTTAAAAAGTTTTATTGTTTTCAGCTTTTTTTTTAGTTTTATTGTTGACTCGTTTGCGACAAATACTTTCTTGGAAGATCAGTGATGTCGCGGATGACATCACTGATCGACCTCAAAGGTAATTATCGCATGCAACGTAGTAGTCTCATCGGAACTCGCCCCTATTTTAGTCACACGTGTGCGCCGCCCTTTAGGCTTACTGCAATGGCGTGCCATGGCATTGCGTTCCAACACTGGCCTTGCGTTTGAGAGGCCTACAGTTCAATACTCAATCCTAAGCTCTGCTACTTCACTGAAGCGCTGATACAGACACAGTTTAACATCAGCGGCACCCAAATGAATAAATCACATTTGACAAGTTCCTGAAACTAATCCGTGATTCATTTCCAATTAGGATTCATTGTCTGTCTTCATAAACATGATATGATCAAACATGGACTCCATGGAAAGATAAATCACAGCAACAGGCTGAGCCATGTTACGAGGCATTTTTACATGAGGATGGTCGAAGCTGGCCCACCACCAATCAAGCTCCAGGCATGGCTCCATGGGGAAGGGGCGCTGGAGTCACCAATGCGGACTGGTCTAAGAGGAAGTGACTTGCTGAATGCGTAGGTCCCAACATGTCCAAGAACGATAAATTACAGCAAGAGGCTGAACCGTGTTGGGAGTCATTACATGAGGATGGTCAAAGGTGGCCCACCACTGACTCAAGGCATGGTGGATCCATGGGGAGGGGGAACAGGAGTCACCAACCTGCACTTTCGACTGGTCTGAAAGGAAGTGCATGATGTGCTGAATGGGTAGTCCCCAACATGCCCAAGAAAGACAAATCACAGCAACAGGCTAAAGGCGCCGCTCCACGTGACAGTTTTCTGTCGAAAGTTTGCTGTCAGATAGTCAATTATTGCTGTCGTACAATACTGTATGACAGCAATTTTTGCTGTAATAATTGACTATCTGACAGCAAACTTTCGATAGAAAACTGTCAAGTGGAGCGGCGCCGCCCTTTAGCCTTGGATTCGGCGCTTTCAACACACACGAGACCGGTTGAAGCTGGCTCACATTCCATGGGGGATCGGTTTGCTTTATTCTCAAAGGCTCAATTATTTCTGTGAGATTTCGGGTGAGAAAGATGAATTTGGGTGCAGAAAGAGTTAAGAGAATCAATATCAAAACAGAAGTTGACTGCACAAGCAGATTGCCGTCCATTTTTGTAAACTTGAGTAGTTAAAATGAATAATCACCATACGAATTAACATTTGTTGAGTATCAAAGTCTGTTTGCGGATAACATTATTGAACAGTAAACCTTCTGAAGTAGCGAATGAGCCATGTTTTCCTACACAATCTAACAGCAAGAGTAGATGGAGATTTTTCAATTTACACGAGAACAGAAGCAGAGAGCAAACACGAGTTGCCTTATTTCTGTCAATTAGAGTGAGCTTTATGAACGATTGGCTCGTAGTCAGCTCGTAGTCGTGGTTTTCTGGTAGCCATGAAAGAGGCAACTGTTTACTAGACTGATGAGAAAGAGCGTGTTTTAGAGCCGTGACTAAAGCTGCTCCTCCACAGGCCTTTTCTCAGGCAAGCCGGTGTAACGTTTTTCAGTGTGGCCCGTGTGCCAAGGTGACATTACAATTGATTAATGGAATAAGCCATGACTTGAAAATGAGCTGCACATAGAGAAACAGTGAGTCTGTTTCCCAATGTGTTCCAAACAGTGGAGTCACACAGAAAAATGGCCACACTGAAAAACATTACATCGGATCTCTATGGGCAACTCATGGGTAGTCTGTCGTTCATGTCATTGGTGTAAGCCTTCAGCCTGACACTGGAGCTATCTGCTGAGCAAAAAGTCAGTCGAGACCGTTTCCTCAGCAGATAGCTCGCGTGTGCGCGTATTTTCGATGAGTTTTCTGCCTCGGAAACCAACAATGGTGAAATGGCCATTGAGAGCAAACTCACACGAGAACTCTCACAAGGGGAGAATCTCTTTACTCACCTGACATTTCATGAACAGCAACCTTCAGCTGCAAGTGGAAGAGCACACAGAGACACAGCAGTGATAAACCAGGCCAGGGTAGGGAACGACTGACTAAACACTCCGACACAACCATCCCCCTTTCAGCTGCGATTTGCTCAGCGATCGTCCTTTTCTCACGAGTTTCTAAGGCAGCACAAATGGTTCTCTTCTCATATCTTCATCGCCTCTCAAGAGTCGCATTATACCAATAGAGCAATTGTCGGATTATTAGTCTGGCTTATGTGTACCGAGTCATTACCGTCACCTCATCACCTTTGAGATGGTAATCAAGCTAAACGGAACCTCTATAGCCTTACTTACACTACAAAGAGAAGTCCGGGTTTTCTCAAGTGCGGACTCACTCGAAGCCCGCGTTTCTCCCTCAGAGCACTTACACTACAAACCCGATTAGTACGAAACCCGGCGACAGATGTCACTATTCGTAACTCCGCAGAACGAGCTCTCCTTTCTTCCATGATTGCCGGAGGTAGAAATCCACGGGTCACTAATGGCTGCGCCCATGGTTTTTGTAATTTTGGCATGTTTGTACGCGTTCTGCACTGTTTTGGGACAGAATACCGGTGAAATATGAAGGTTCAACAAGAAAAACTGAACTTGATATATGTAAAGACTATACTCTCACGTAAGAACACATCATTAGATAACTTACCGTCACCATCCAGGGCTTCACGGCGGAGAGTAGCACGGTATCTGGAGTATCGTCGTCTGCTCATGGTTATTGCTACATTCACTGGTATAGGCCTAGCTGACGAAGCCGATGAAGATGGTGTCTTTCGAATGCCTCGTGCAGTGTGGATGAGAGAGAGATCTGGCCACTTCTGGCGTGAAATTGTCTTGAAAACATGGACTGACAAAGACTGGCACGAAAACTTTCGGATGAAAAGGGGTACTTTCAAGGTATGTCGAGCAATGTGGGGCACACTCAGACTCACCAGTGTTGTATTTTTTTTCAGTGCATGCCAGAACATCCACAGGTTTTTGTGGTTTAGGCCTTACATAGGGGACCACAGGTCCTTACACACTTCTCTGAGAATTTTAGATTCTCAGTGAAGTGTGTAAGGACCTGTGGTCCCCTAGTATAGTATACCTTAGAACCACAAAAACCTGTGGATCATCCTGTGCCACTTCATCAAAAGAGAAAGGCAACTTTTTGTATCAGCAGTATTTTATTTGATTAATCATCGATATTCTAATAGGTAAATTCATAGTGTATATACTCTGAGATTCTAAAATCTAAAATTGTTGTACAAACATAACCTGAATAGTCCTGAGTCTCACAATACATGTACATGTAGTGTACATTTTCCTCCAGTACAAAAACATGAATCAATGTTACAATGGAAATACATTCAGCAGTTAGGCAATAATAAGAACATTTCGTAAACACTTGTTGTCATCAATAATACG
>NMRB01000026.1:618321-664230 GCA_002633025.1 Notospermus geniculatus | reverse complement strand
GGGCCTACCATTGTCAGAATCTTCTGAATCACGGTGCTCCTCTGATCCAGATAAATCACTAATGTCCTGGTCGACATCAATTAGTATTGGGTTGTCACTACTAGCTGGTCTCTTCCTCTGTGCACCATTAGGCAATGGCCTCACCGTAGGCATGGTAGGCCTCCTTGCGGACTGCAAAACAATGCCCGCAGCCGACGCATTGAGACTCGGTTTGTGGCCGAGCACGGCGTGGATACGATCAAAATAATCCATAGTGATTCTTTTTCTACCAGTTTTTTTTACGTTGTTGTCCATCACACGCTTATAGTCCTTCCGCCACCGCTTTACTTTGTCCTTAACTTGCACGTGTGATCTGATAATGCCCATGTCCGATAATTCCTGCGAAATTTTTCGAAAAACTTTGGCGTCTTTCGCAGTCCCTTCCAGTTGGGCCTGAATATCCTCCCGTTCCCAGATACTCAATAACGCTAGGGCATCCTGTTCTTCCCAAAAATTCCTCTCCATGTTGGAATATTGCAAAAATATTGCGGAAAAGACGATGAAAACTACTTTTAGGAGGCGTGTTTGGCAATCATATGGCAGTGTTTGGAAAATGACGGAAGTTCGCGGAATTTTTTCGCGCATGCGCAGTAATACGTAACAACAGCAGCGCCGTCTGTATCCGGGTGTGGAACTAAGAATATTGCACTTACACTACAAAAGGAAACCCGTGTCTGACCCGGACTTCATCTAGACCCACTCATGTTTTCCGGGCTTACGAAGTGCGGACTTTGTAGACCCGGGCTTCGTTAAGCCCACCTTTTTTGTAGTGTAAGTAGAAGAAGTCCGGACTTCGTTTGTAGTGTAAGTACGGCTTATATTACGGACAATCTCAAGATCTTCGAAGGGACAGCAAGGTCAGGTACGTAGGAAACACTGGAGTCTGAAACTTGGAGGTTTTGGGTCAGATTGCCACCCACATTTAAATATTTCATAGTCTGTGGAACCTCCATTTGTGGATAGCTAGTATCCAAGGGCACAAGTTACTAAGACCTACTGACCAGAAGGCAAACCCCCAACCCTCAGCGGTGCAGCCTGGGGAATGTGCGCTGAATGAGCTGCTCCCGGAGCTCCCCAGAAAGGTCTCTAAGCGACTGTGGTAATAATATGAAGCACCTCTGCCCTGCCACAGCACAGCAGAAAAAAGGCGATGTCCATAAAAGCCAGACATCATTATATTCCGCTGGGCCACATGTCCTCAGGGCAGACAGACACAAACTAGATGAAGTGGAATGCAGAACATGATTTTTTCACTCCTCATGTAGACTTTTGTAATACTTAACTGTCAGTCGCCATTTGAACTGACGAAGACGAGCATGTACAATAATGCGCGAATACAAAAATGCCAGCAACCTCCCCGAAGGCATCAAGTCGTGTCGTATTAACCGAGATGTCACCCGTGGGATTGCATGTATCTTTCACTGTCGGCAAAGCAACAGCATCATTATATTTGCATAACAACAAACGTAGCAACCGCAGTAAATCGGAGTCGTCTTGAAAGGAGATGGGTGATTTTTAGATTTGGTTGAGCCATGAAACTGGCAAGATCGGCCTACACTCGCAATTCCCAACAGTCTGAAGTATCCAGTGAAGTGCTTTTAACGCTTTTGGGAAAAACCCATTTTGAAAATGAATCTTTTGGACATTAGGTCTTCTTTGACATTGATTGGGGAGCCTTGAGAACCTAGTGGTTGAACTTAGCAAGCGGCACTATGTCCCGGGTTCGAATCTAGTTCGGGCCAAATGGGATGAATCATCTCTGGCTCTTCACGTCCGTCGCATGGGACAGTATTCATGTCCTTTGGCACTGAAATGTGTAGATATACGCCCCAGTTTACAGAAAGTATCAAACATGATAAAATGTTAATGCTTGCAGTCCCCAATCGTCATGGGAAAATCCCAGCTGATGTGAAGATTGACCAACTTTCAAAATGCAGAACACTTCTCATCATACGAATTGCATGGTATGTCAAGAATGAACTGACTGGAGAGGCTCTGGTTGTAGAGTATTTCTTGAAATACTTCGAGATCGCAGAATGATGTCGCCACCATATTGGTTTTCCCAACAATTTGAAGTTCGTCCAAACTGAGACTGTTGCATTACAGAGCTATTTAGCAATTGGATGGAGTGGAATGACATGTGAATGTATTGGATTGGATTGGATTTTCATCAAGGCCGAAGCCAAAGCATTAGGCCTATTGGCCATGCATGGAATACGGAAGAGGCCATCTTAAGCAAATCATGTTCCTCACTTGGATGGGGTATACTTCCCTTGCCAAGGCACAAGTTCACAGCTTATTCCCATGCGAAGGATGTGCAGAGTGAGGAATGTGTTCATCCCACTAGGACCAGGCTGTCACACCCGGACCTGCTGCTTGCTAAGCAGATGTGCCACCACTACGCTATCATCAGCGTAGGCTAGGACATGATAACTGCTAGGCTATCAGCTCAGGCTAGGACATGATAACCACTAGGCTATCAGCTCAGGCTAGGACGTGATAACCACTAGGCTATCACTGTATCAGCTCCGTCTCCTCGAACGGCATACTCTTACATTCCGAGCACCTTCATTGCCTTTGTGATTCGAACTGCGCACCGTACTTCCCGTCCCAAATGACAGAGAACACTAAATACTTAATGAGAGTGAGAATCACAGCATGTCATCCCCATGGTAATAGTATTCATCAATGACAGAAGCCAAACCTTCAAGTTTGCTATCATCCTAAGTGGGGTTCATTTCATCATTGCCTATCATCAGATTCCCATCACCAAACCAAGTTTAACTCATTCAGTCCCACCTCCACTCTGCTTCTATGGTGCCGAAAGCCAGCAGAACACCAGGCAATTGACGCCAGGAGTGTGCTGGATATCGATGCCAATGTCATACAAGCCGATATCGCCTGGTCTGCAGTGGCTGGCGAGATCAGTGGCGAGTAGATCACTTGCGATATCGCCTGATGTGATCCTGGCTTACGATTTTGCCAAGACAACTGACCGACTCCACATAGTTTCCTATGATTCAGTTATCAATATAAGAGTGTTATTTCGGATGAGGAAACCCTCACGTGGTGGAGGATTGCCTTCAGGGCAATTCAGACTTCTTCGCCCACCAGTACGTGGAATGGAAAACGCTCTGTTTGGATCCAGCTTGGTGAGAATAACAAATCATTTTCGATTCAGCACACCCGTCATTTGAGCCTGAAGATGCGAACACTGCTTTGTGAACATCCGATACCAAAAAATAGGTAAACCCACGACACACAAGAACATAATCGCTTACACGCTATGATATGACCAAAACAATACACCGGGTCATGTGTACATGAGAGGCATTCTGACCATATTAGAGGAGAACTTGAGATGCCGTTAAGCCGACTGTGGGGCCGTTCCCCAATACCAACTGATATCTCCTTCCATTGGCAGCACGGCAAGGAACAATAGCAAACACTTATGAGCACTTGATACCATTTCTGCATGGATGATATATGTTGGGAAAAACACCCTCGACTTGGCCAATATTTGTACGCGGAGATCAGACATCTGCGAGCCTGATGAGATGGATCAGAACTCGGAACAATAACAATGGATAAAAGTCTTACAGCATCATGTTCGATCATTTATGTAAGACAATAAGTTTGGTATCATCTGTCAGAGCCGCTCAGCCCGCTTAAGAGATGCAAGCAACGGAAATCAATTTTCTATTGTTCAGTAACCCTGTTCATTGTTTATAACATAAGGAGACGGTCGAATGAACACAAGAGTGCGAGCATGCAGTGGAGGATGCTGAAGATCGTTCAGACAGTAGCCATCACTTGGGGATCGGATTAATACAAAAAGATGAATTTTTATGGGAAAATATGCTGAGCAGTCAACTGCTATTGCCTTCCAAGAGTATATGGGCGGCTTTCCATTGGAGCGTTTCCGTGCATGGAGACGCTCGAAAACATTGTTTTTTCCATGGCGTTAGTCAGGGTGCGAAAAAATTTGTTTTCAGCGTTCCCACGCACAGAAACGCTCCAATGGAAAGCCGCCCTAAGGCAGTAGATTTAGGAGGTGTTTGACTCGTCCAGACTTTTGCTTGATGAAGAATGCCTGCCTTGCACGTGAAGAGCCGGGTTTGACTCCCGGTGCGGTATGCGACAATTGGGTGTTGCAGTTCACGTCTCAAGGATCTGTACTTGTCTTGCTGTCATCATGGAAACCGAACACTTCACTTCTGGAGAAGACCACAAACTACACCAACTCTGCAACAACAATATATACACATAGTAAATTGCAGGCACTTTGGGTCATGTGTGGACAGTTATTACACTTTGGTCCAATATACTAAAGATGCATAAATCCTTTGGGTCACATCATGGCATTTAAACCTGAATAATGATGTTTAACACTGCATTAGTTCAAAGTACATCGCCTCCAGTATGCTCATTTTGTACACCCGACTGACATACATGTACCACTCACGTAGAGAGGACATGTACATTGATTGACACAGGGTTGGAGTTAGCATGGTTAGCTTGGGGTATCTGTTAGCCAAATCATGCACCTGAAATTAGCCAAATTTGTTGCTCTAATACTGGTACTGGATCGCCCTATCATCAAATAGCCAAACTGCAAGAGCTGGCCAAAGAGCATGAATCATACCAGCCATTGGTGAATTGGCCAGCGGCGGGTACCTCCATTGTCTGGATCTTTCGGTCGAGATCTTGGAATAGGCCTACAAGAACTTAGTACTACTTCAATCCATATCTTCAACCGTTGGAGGACAGAACAGGTGTGACAGGAGAGATGTTATCACCATAACAATGACTGCAAGTTGCAATACAAGTTGTCATGGACCAAACATACCGTAACATCATACCGCATAGTCTTGCTACTGTCACAGGACACATTAAAGCTATTTTTTACCAAATTATTGAACCGTATGAATTTTTCACGAAGTACATGATCAGGGGACCAGGACGAACCCTTATCGCTGCTTTTATCTTGTATGGTCTGATGCATGCATCAATTTTATGGACTGCTGTACTGCTTTGAAGTATTGAGAGGGTGCAGGTGATGTCATCGCATCATCTGACCAACTCTTTTTCTGCCCAAGCGGTGCAGTTTGTTGTCGGTGCAAGTGGAGTGTGTGTGACTTCAGCTCATGACGTGGTCTTTGTCGTGGACGTCAGCATGGTCAAAAATGACATCACAATGGCCACTGCATGGTCTCTATTGAAGGCCATGTAAGATGGGTTCGGATATCATCAGTTCAAAGAACAATACCTCATTCATCAGTCGGCGCCAGACCCCTCATCAACATTTCCAATACCGGACAAATATTTGTTCTAAAAGTTACCAAGGGAAAACTACCACAATCGATGTCCTCTATATCAACATTTCCCATTCGACAGCTATTTAATATCCGAGGCAAATTTATTAATCCTGCCCGCAACATGAATGGCTACAAACTCATCTCAATGACAAGGTGATCTGCTGTAACAAACGGGTCGTAATTACGGCTGTCGACATTGATCTGATGTGTCTGATGGCGAACGGCGGATGGTTTCGTTTTTGCTGTGGTACGTGGGTTTGAACACTGATTTTAGGACTTCAGTCAGATCCTCAATTGATGGATCACCAGCTGAACAAGCAAGCATTCACCATGTTCACAGACTGCACCGAGTTGATCAACAAACTTCCAGAATTCCACTCCGAAGAGTCGAAGTCAATAGATGATTCTCCAATTCACAGATCTGCGCACTTCCGCCGAAATCTCAACCAGAACTTCGACCTGAAACCAGCTGACGTGACGCCATCCATGATTGAGCAATGGTCGAGTCTGACGCAACGTCTTCAACGTCACCGTCGTGGGCTTGTCTACGTTACATCATTCAGTTTCAGACCGAGGTTGTGGTTGAGATTTTGGCAGAAGTGCGCAGACCTTTGTCGTTTACGTCAATTTGAGTACGGTCTATTGCACATGCACTTGGTTGGATAGTATCCTCTGGCGCAATGAACTTAAAACACTTCCTACATGTCGATAGCTGACTGGGTTCCCTCCAGTTGATTCAACCCGCATGAGACATCTTACTTACCTGGAAAGTAAATATAGAGGCAAAGATGAGAACCCAGTGGAAAATGATTTGTACCGAAATGAACCTGGAGATGGAAATCAAATTTTTGACAATTGCCAGTATTTTCTGTCTGAAAACTCATTCAGGTGCATTGCACCTCACACTCATTTCAAGACTATCTTCTTTACAATAGGAACGTTTTGTTGAGGAGAGTGTACTTCTGACATACCTTTACTGGTGAAAACTTGGTTAGAGGACTTATCGTCCCCAAGGACTTTCCATCCTTGGACAATTCAACAGAAGGACTCTCTCACCCCACCCTGAACATTTCATCCTGAAGGACTTTCTGCCCAGGATATTTCATCCCCAAGGACTTTCCATCCCTGGACATTTCGTCTAGAAGGACTTTCTGCCCAGGACATTTCTACCCGAAAGACTCTCCGTCCCTGGACATTTCATCCCGAAGGACTTTCCGTCCCTGGACATTTCGCTCGAAGGACTTTCTATCCTTGGACATTTCGTCCCCAAGGACTTTCCATCCCTGTACATTTCGCCCGAAGGACTTTCTGTCCTTGGCCATTTCGTCTCAAAGGACTTTCCGTCCTTCTGAACATTTCACACCAAAGGACTCTCCATCCTTGGACATTTCGACTTGAAGGACTTTCCCTCCCTGGACATTTCATCCTGAAGGACTTTCTCTCCCTCAACATTTCGCCCCGAAGAACTTTCTGTCCCCTGGACATTTCGTCCCCAAGGACTTTCCATCCCTGGACATTTCATCCAGAAGGATTTTCTGTCCTTTGACATTTTCGCCCCGAAAGACTTTCCCTCTCGGGACATTTCATCCTGAAGGACTTCCCATCCAAATCATTCGACAGACATTCTTCAAGAATTAGTCATTTGGAGGTTATCCACTGATGATCTAACCTCAATGGGTTAAGGCATTAGTGTGTTCAAAGGCCGTCTCTATCTAGAAGCCTTCCACTCTAGTGCTCTATGCTAATAACCAAAGAGAGAACCGTAGCCGCCATGGCCGCGGGTTAAAACACTGCCAGCAGATGAAAATGATGATTACAAGTGAGAGGTAGTCGTCAGGTCGAATGAATCTTTGGGGAGTAATCCTGCACATTGAGTAAGAGGATCGTGTAAGAGTGCATCCTAGAGAAGACAGTGTATCACTCGATTGGGATGTGTGTCAGGTGGCAGTTTGAGTCACTGGCACATTAACCACTTGATTACAGCCTTAAAAGAATGAATATGGAGCCAGGGAACGTTTTTTCTGAAGGATTTAATGCGGGTTTAACACAATGCTGTAGCGCGGAGTGGCTGAGGAGCTCTTCTGGTTTAGCGAAGTGGGACGTCAGTCGTCACCTCGTAGATGGTCAGTTTTTTCCCACTCGGATGGATATCAGACAGCTAATTCTCCAGGGTCTGATATTTAACCCATTTGCTGCGCCTGCGTTTGCACCGCTCTGTGCGCAATGTGGCACCATCTGAATTCTACAATCAGAGTTGTAAGAGGCTGAGTTTTTTCATAGGCATGACAGTGGGTCCACCGCACACAATACGAGTTGCCAAATGTCTGTACAGCGAAAGGGTAAAAAGCATCCCATAACAGCTGAATACGAGGGGGGAAGTTCCTTGAGGTCGCTGGTTCTCCTGAGGACAAACTGAAATCTGTTCCCAGGACAACTTTGAAGAAACGACGCCAGTTGATGGTTGTCTGGTGGACGACTCGAGTGGCACCCTTACCAAACCCTGCCATGCAACCTGGTCCACAGAATACATGCACCACACAGTCCACAAAATACAAGCTTCTAGACGCAAGGGCCCAACGCGCCGCGTAGCGGCCAACAGCGAAGCTAGCCAAAGAATTTTCACGGGTCACTCAATAGAATTGGACTCATAGATGAAATGCGTCTAATGTTCAGATGGAACATACCGGACGGTTGGTTCACGTTTTTAGNGTAAACGAGGCTTATTGCACATTCATAACGCTTATTACAGCAGGCAACTCCGCTGAATGAAGCTAATCTAAAAACACCTTTGGCTAATTCCGATATCCATATGTCCGACCCTTTGAGAGAGCCGAGATTGGAGCTGAATCCCATAGCGTGCGTTATGCATCGACCACCGCCGGCTGAGGGTGATCCCATGAAATGTGAATTAGGACGCACTACATGTAAAATGCTTTTCACTTGAAGTTGTAATAATGTATTCTCAACAGCAGGCTACGAATTATTCAACCGTATTTTATTGCTTTCTCTCTCGTTGAGAAATAGTGATATTTCTAACGGCATTCATTGGTCTATTTTGTTCCATTTGAATGGAACAATTCCATAACAGGCGATGCCAATCATTTATTAATGGTGTGCTGCATTTTTGGCGTGCTACTGGCATCCAGGATCGAGAATATGCAGGACTCGATGCCACTCTGCAATTCACGACAACTTTTTAACTAATTTACACCGTTCACCATTGGCATTTCAAAGTTTCATGGTTTACGAGATGCCAACACGATCTCCAACCATCTGTTCCCGCTCCTTTGAATCGTGATTTATTGGAGGGTTCAAAGTTGATGCGTCACGTCGTCTACGCCAAAGATCTTTACAAATGGAAGACGCGTGCGCTAATTTGCCGCTAATCTGTTGGCTACGTCTGGTAGGTTAGGGATGAGGCAGCATGACTAGTTTCTTCTTACGACTGTTAGTTTTATGGATGATTATCTTTATATGATAAGAAACCTACCTAGGCATATCATCTGCTGTAGATTTACTTCTAGCTATCATTTATGATGTTCAAACCTGCTCCTCATCCATCGGGGATGTGTTAGCTTGGTTATGGATCATCCAATATACATGCTCTTGTCATGCTCATCAAGAACAAACATTGTGAAATCTAAGACCTTTGGTGATAAAGGTTAAGACCATGTACCTAAACAGAAGGAAGCTTTTTGCTACCTCCTGTTCAGATGCTCAGCGAGGGTCCAGCATTGCTTGGGGTAAAGATAATGGAAAATTTAGAGCAGGCAATCTGAGAGTGTGGTGAAGGAGTAAAAGAACAAGCAAATGAACAAAACAGCCAGCTTTTTCACAACCTCGGGTCAAATGTCTGAGTCAGGGCCCGTCTGGATTCCCAGAAAGGTGGTGTAGAACTGAAAAGGTTGAAGGAGCTTTTGTCAGTTCATAAAAGGACTATAAAACCCTCTCAAGATTTGTGGAGCTTGACCTGGTTCGTGAGGTCTTTGGCGGATAAACGTAAAGTTTTGCACAGAAGTATCAATGGTACTTGTCCACAATGGTGTCTCAATCGAAGGAGACCTTGTCAAAACATGAAAACTCATGAAATCTGAGAGGTTCTTCAGTGAAGCTGAAGACCACTCAGACTTGGGAGTAAAGAATGTCGAAGTTGTTGAACCCTTATGGAGCAGTGTACATGTAGTGGAAAATATCAAAGGAATGACTGCTGAACACAGCGTGAAACACACAAATGTCAGTGGCGGACGCCCCCAGACCCCCCTGTGCGCCCCCTTTCTGGAAATGCTGGATCCGCCCCGGAGTGTGTGTGGAGAGGGTTTTGGAATGGGAAAGAATCTTCAAATCGAAATGATGGACACACATTTGAGGAAATCAGTCCCAACTGAGAGAAGAGTTGCCGTCACGTTGTGGAGACTATCTACTAACGACAACTTTCGCACAATTGGACATTTATTTGGAGTTGCACAATGCACTGTTGTGACAATTGTCAATTCAACATGCAAAGCCATCGTCGATATTCTCTTCCCAGAGTTTGTCAAGTTCCCGGAAAATGAAGATTTGAAGAGAACTGTTGAAATGTTCAAAGTAAAATGGGGGTTTCCCCAGTGTTGTGGAGCAGTTGATGGGTCGCACATTCCAATTATTGCCCCAAGTGCAAGTCCCATTGATTACTTTTGTAGAAAGCATTACTACAGTATAATTCTACAAGGTGTGGCTGATGCGGACTATCGATTCATTGACGTAAACATTGGCTGGCCTGGCAGTGTCCACGATGCCAGGGTCTTTGCATTATCTGATATATATGAAAAGGCTGAAAATGGAGAACTTTTCCCACAGTGGACACAGACTATAAACGATGTTGAAGTGCCTTTGGTTTTGCTTGGTGACAGTGCCTATCCTCTTCTAAAGTGGTGTATGAAACCATATCCTGACAATGGCCGCCTGACCAGGGAACAAAAGCATTTCAACTATCGTTTAAGTCGTTAGCGTACAACTTCTGGCCATCGGATCCAATATCCGCGACCGGTTTGTAAGTGATATTGGAAGGAACTCATGCTGTGCCGTGTATGTGGCCAGTTTGGGTGAATCTTCCTCTATTTGTTGCTGATAAGGTCAGGGTAGGTTGGCCGGTCATTAGCTTCTTGTCCGTTGGCTGCTTAAATGAGTGGATCCAATCATGGTCATTCTCATAATCAGATAGGGAGCCCTGGTTAGGGTTTCCTACATGTTTAACTGATGACATATTGCAGAAGTTGGGCTGTACCGTCAGCAACAGACTGTCAGAGTGGTGCAGTTGAAAATGGTCTCTCTCACCTCTGATGTTCCAGGTTTGATCCAACTCGGACCCAGTCCTTGTGTGATACAGAGGATGACTCTTTTTGACAGTGTAGGACTAGGACTAGGAGTGGAAACATCAGCACTTGTCACCTCTGACGTTCCAGGCAACTTTCTTAGAGAGCATCAGTTCTCCAAGCACTCCTGTTTTCTGTACGTTAATATTCTCTGTAGACTTGATATTGCTGTATTAGCTGCTGATTCGACATTTTGATGCCATTCAGCTGAACACACAGAAGATGGTTCCCTTCATTCGCTCCACCATTTACATCGCTATTTTATTGGTTATGGATGGCGCATAAACCAGGCCTACAGATCTTTCCATTCCATGCAGGTGCTGCACACCTTGCATCCAAGTCAGAAAGTACCGAGTTGGCATCTTGTGTGCTGCGCAAGCTTAAGGGTGGGATTTTTCAAGGGATTTTCTAGGCGACCGGCACTGCGACCACAGCAGCGACTGAACATATTTTCAGCTTTTTAAAAAGTTTTATTGTTTTCAGCTTTTTTAAAAGTTTTATTGTTGACTCGTTTGCGACAAATACTTTCTTGGAAGATCAGTGATGTCGCGGATGACATCACTGATCGACCTCAAAGGTAATTATCGCATGCAACATAGTAGTCGCATCGGAACTCGCCCCTATTTTAGTCGCACGTGTGCGCCGCCCTTTAGGCTTACTGCAATGGCGTGCTGTGGCATTGCCTTCCAACATTGGCCTTGCGTTTGAGAGGCCTACAGTTCAATACTCAGTCCTTAACGTCTGATACTTCGCTGAAGCGCTGATACAGACACAGTTTAACATCAGTGGCACCCAAATGAATAAATCACATTTGACAAGTTCCTGAAACTAATCCGTGATTCATTTCCAATTAGGATTCATTGTCTGTCTTCATAAACATGATATGATCAAACATGGACTCCACGGAAAGATAAATCACAGCAACAGGCTGAGCCATGTTACGAGGCATTTTTACATGAGGATGGTCGAAGCTGGCCCACCACCAATCAAGCTCCAGGCATGGCTTGATGGGGAAGGGGCGCTGGAGTCACCAATGCGGACTGGCCTAAGAGGAAGTGACATGCTGAATGCGTAGGTCCCAACATGTCCAAGAAAAACAAATTACAGCAAGAGGCTGAACTGTGTTGGGAGTCATTACATGAGGATGGTCAAAGGTGGCCCACCACTGACTCAAGGCATGGATCCATGGGGAGGGGGAACTGGAGTCACCAATCTACACTTTTAACTGGTCTGAAAGGAAGTGATGTGCTGAATGGGTAGTCCCCAACATGCCCAAGAAAGACAAATCACAGCAAAAGGCTAAAGGCGCCGCTCCACGTGACAGTTTTCTATCGAAAGTTTGCTGTCAGATAGTCAATTATTGCTGTCACGACAGCAAAAATTGCTGTCACAGTACTGTATGACAGCAATTTTTGCTGTTAGTAATAATTGACTATCTGACAGCAAACTTTCGATAGAAAACTGTCACGTGGAGCGGCGCCTTCAGCCTTGGCTTCGGCACTTTCAACAGAACACACGACACCAGTTGAAGCTGGCTCACATTTCAGGGGGGAGGTTGCTTTATTCTCAAAGGCTCAATTATTTCTGTGAGATTTCGGGTGAGAAAGATGAATTTGGGTGCAAAAAGAGTTAAGAGAATCAATATCAAAACAGAAGTTGACTGCACAAGCAGATTGCCGTCCATTTTTGTAAACTTGAGTAGTTAAAATGAATAATCACCATACGAATTAACATTTGTTGAGTATCAAAGTCTGTTTGCGGATAACATTATTGAACAGTAAACCTTCTGAAGTAGCGAATGAGCCATGTTTTCCTACACAATCTAACAGCAAGAGTAGATGGAGATTTTTCAATTTACACGAGAACAGAAGCAGAGAGCAAACACGAGTTGCCTTATTTCTGTCAATTAGAGTGAGCTTTATGAACGATTGGCTCGTAGTCAGCTCGTAGTCGTGGTTTTCTGGTAGCCATGAAAGAGGCAACTGTTTACTAGACTGATGAGAAAGAGCGTGTTTTAGAGCCGTGACTAAAGCTGCTCCTCCACATGCCTTTTCTCAGGCAAGCCGGTGTAACGTTTTTCAGTGTGGCCCGTGTGCCAAGGTGACATTACAATAGATTGATGGAATAAGCCACAACTTGAAAATGAGCTGCACATAGAGAGTCTGTTCCCAACCGTGGAGTCACACAGAAAAATGGCCACACTGAAAAACATTACATCGGATCTCTATGGGCAACTCATGGGCAGTCTGTCGTTCATGTCATTGGTAAAGGTGTAAGCCTGAAGCCTGCCGCACACTGGAGCTATCTGGTGAGCAAAATGTCAGTCGAGACCGTTTCCTCAGCAGATAGCTCGCGTGTGCACGTATTTTCGATGAGTTTTCTGCCTCGGAAACCAACAATGGTGAAATGCCCATTGAGAGCAAACTCACACGAGAACTCTCACAAGGGGAGAACCTCTTTACTCTCCTGACATTTCATGAACAGCAAGCTTCACCAGCAAGTGGAAGAGCACACAGAGACACAGCAGTGATAAACCAGGCCAGGGTAGGGAGCGACTGGCTAAACACTCCGACACAACCATCCCCCTTTCAGCTGCGATTTGCTCAGCGATCGTCCTTTTCTCACAAGTTTCTAAGGCAGCACAAATGGTTCTCTTCCCATATCTTCATCGCCTCTCAAGAGTCGCATTATACCAATAGAGCAATTGTCGGATTATTAGTCTGGCTTATGTGTACTGAGTCATTACCGTCACATCATCACCTTTGAGATGGTAATCAAGCTAAACGGAACCTCTATATTACGGACAATCTCAAAATCTTTGAAGAGACAGCAAGGTCAGGTACACAGGAAACACTGGAGTCTGGAATTGGAGGTCGTGGGCCTGATTGCCAGCCAGAAGTCATATTTCCTAGTCTGTGGAACCTCCATTCGTAGATATTCAGCCAGGCCACTTCTCCACCATCCTCCCACAGCAGGGCTTTGGTCTCGTTCCTCTTCATACACTCGTACACAAGTGTGAGTGGACGAAGAGGAGCGAGGTAAAAACCACTGCTGTGGGAGGATGTTTCTCCACTAGGATGCAAGATACTTGAAAAGACAAGACCAGAAAGCAACCCCCTCCCTTCCCCCAACCCTCCACGGAGGAAGTGCTGTGGTGCAGTGATAAGAACTGATGACTCGTGACCAGGAGGCCATGGGTTTGATATCTGGCTGAATCGCTACTTAGTAGTCTCAACTGGTAAGAAAGGATCGAGTGATGTGCTGAATGAGCTGCTCCTGGAGCTCCCACAAAGGTCTTTTAAGCAACTGCGGTAATAATATGAAGCACCTCTGCCACAGCACAGCAGAAAAGAGGCGATGACCATAAAAGCCACACATCATTATATTCCGCTGGGCCACATGTCCTCAGGGCAGCCAGACACAAACTAGATGAAGTGGAATGCAGAACATGATTTTTTAACACCTCATGCAGACTTTTGTAATACTTAACTGTCAGTCGCCATTTGAACTGACGAAGACGAGCATGTACAATAATGCGCGAATACAAAAATGCCAACAACCTCCCCGAAGGCATCAAGTCGTGTCGTATTAACCGAGATGTCACCCGTGGGATTGCATGTATCTTTCACTGTCGGCAAAGCAACAGCATCATTATATTTGCATAACAACAAACGTAGCAACCGCAGTAAATCGGAGTCGTCTTGAAAGGAGATGGGTGATTTTTAGATTCGGTTGAGCCATGAAACTGGCAAGATCAGCCTACACTTGCAATTCCCAACTGTCTGAAGTATCCAGTGAAGTGCTTTTAACGCTTTTGGGAGAAATCCATTTTGAAAATGAATCTTTTGGACATTAGGTCTTCTTTGACATTGATTGGGGAGCCTTGAGAACCTAGTGGTTGAACTTAGCAAGCGGCACTATGTCCCGGGTTCCAATCCAGTCCGGGCCAAATGGGATGAATCATCCCTGGCTCTTCACGTCCGTCACATGGGACAGTATTCATGTCCTTTGGCACTGAAATGTGTAGATATACGCCCCAGTTTACAGAAAGTATCAAACATGATAAAATGTTAATGCTTGCAGTCCCCAATCGTCATGGGAAAATCCCAGCTGATGTAAAGATTGACCAACTTTCAAAATGCAGAACACTTCTCAATCATACGAATTGCATGGTATGTCAAGAACGAACTGACTCGAGAGCCTCTGGTTGTAGAGTATTTCTTGAAATACTTCGAGATCGCAGAATGATATCGCCACCATATTCGTTTTCCCAACAATTTGAGGTGCGTCCGAACTATGACTGTTGCTTACTGAGCTATTTAGCAATAGACGATATCACTCCAAAAGAGCGCAGCACCTGACGGTAACTACAGCGTCACGACGTCCCGTACTCATTCCATGACATCTTGACTTGAGACGACGTCATGATCGCTGAAACAAGTGGAGTTTTTTCGAGTGACGTCACGGCGTTCAGAATGGGGCACGGGACGTTGTGACGCTGTAGGCCTAGCTAGCTACCATCAGGTGCTGCGCTCTATTGGAGTGATAGAGTCTATTGGATGGAGTGGAACGACATGTGAATGTACTGTATTGGATTTTTCATCAAGGCCGAAGCCAAAGCATTATTGACCATGGATGGAATACGGAAAAGAGGCCATCTTAAGCTACTCATGTTCCTCACTTGGACGGATCGGGACTTTTGTGTGCCATTGCCAAGGCACAAGTTACACAGCTTATGTCCCATGCGAAGGATGTGCAGAGTGAGGGATGTGTTCATCCCACATGGCAGGCTCGATTTCAACCCTAGATCCGCTGCTTGATGAGCGGACATGATAACCACTAGGCTATCAGCTCAGGCTAGGACGTGATAACCGCTAGGCTATCAGCTCCGGCTCCTTGAATGGCATACTCTTACATTCCGAGCACCTTCATTGCCTTTGTGATTCGAACTGCGCACCGTACTTCCCGTCCCAAATGACAGAGAACGCTAAATACTTAATGAGAGTGAGAATCACAGCATGTCATCCCCATGGTAATAGTATTCATCAATGACAGAAGCCAAACCTTCAAGTTTGCTATCATCCTAAGTGGGGTTCATTTCATCACTGCATATCATCAGATTCCCATCACCAAACCAAGTTTAACTCATTCAGTCCGACCTCCACTCCGATTCTATGGTACCGAAAGCCAGCAGAACACCAGGCGATATCGCAAGCGAGCAAAATCGGCTATTGACGCCAGGAGTGTGCTGGATATCGATGCCAATGTCATACAAGCCGATATCGCCTGGTCTGCAGTGGCTGGCGAGATCGGTGGCAAGTAGATCACTTGCGATATCGCCTGATGTGATGCTGGCTTACGATTTTGCCAAGACAACTGACCGACTCCACATAGTTTCCTATGATTCAGTTATCAATATATAAGAGTGTTATTTGGGATGAGGAATCCCTCACGTGGTGGAGGATTGCCTCCAGGCAATTCAGACTTCCTCGCCCACCAGTACGTGGAATGGAAAACACTCTGTTTGGATCCAGCTCGGCGAGAATAACAAATCATTTTCGATTCAGCACACCCGTCATTTGAGCCTGAAAATGCGAACACTGCTTTGTGAACATCCGATACCAAAAAATAGGTAAACCCACGACATACAAGAACATAATCGCTTACACGCTATGATATGACCAAAACAATACACCGGGTCATGTGTACATGAGAGACATTCTGACCATATTAGAGGAGAACTTGAGATACCGTTAAGCCGACTGTGGGGCCGTTCCCCAATACCAACTGATATCTCCTTCCAGTGCCAGCACGGCAAGGAACAATAGCAAACACTTATGAGCACTTGATACCATTTCTGCATGGATGATATATGTTGGGAAAAACACCCTCGACTTGGCCAATATTTGTACGCAGAGATCAGACATCTGCAAGCCTGATGAGATGGATCAGAACTCGGAACAATAACAATGGATAAAAGTCTTACAGCATCATGTTCGATCATTTATGTAAGACAATAAGTTTNCCTGTTTCGAGTCCTTCCTAGGGCCTACCACTCCACCGGCTTTCATGACCCTGGGCCTTGCGGTTGCGAAACGTGCCAGTTTACGGACGACACACAGACACACACACACACAGACGGACGCCATTCAGTATACATATGACTAGCTCCGCTGACCTTTGGTCAGCTGAGCTAAAAAGATGAATTTTTATGGGAATGCTGAGCAGTCAACTGCTATTGCCTTCCAAGGGTATATGGGCGGCTTTCCATTGGAGCGTTTCCGTGCATGGAGACGCTCGAAAGCATTGTTTTTTCCATGGCGTTAGTCAGGGTGCGAAAAAATTTGTTTTCAGCGTTTCCACGCACAGAAACGCTCCAATGGAAAGCCGCCCTAAGGCAGTAGATTTAGGAGGTGTTTGGCTCGTCCAGACTTTTGCTTGATGAAGAATGCCTGCCTTGCACGTGAAGAGCCGGGTTTGACTCCCGGTGCGGTATGCGACAATTGGGTGTTGCAGTTCACGTCTCAAGGATCTGTACTTGTCTTGCTGTCATCACGGAAACCGAACACTTCACTTCTGGAGAAGACCGCAAACACACCATTAATAACTACACCGACTCTGCAACAAAAACATACATACAGAGTAAATTGCAGGCACTTTGGGTCATGTGTGGACAGTTATTACACTTTGGTCCAATATACTAAAGATGCATAAATCCTTTGGGTCACATCATGGCATTTAAACCTGAATAATGATGTTTAACACTGCATTAGTTCAAAGTACATCGCCTCCAGTATAATGCTCATTTTGTACACCCGACTGACATACATGTACCACTCATGTAGAGGACATGTACATTGATTGACACAGGGTTGGAGTTAGCATGGTTAGCTTGGGGTATCTGTTAGCCAAATCATGCACCTGAAATTAGCCAAATTTGTTGCTCTAATACTGGTACTGGATCGCCCTATCATCAAATAGCCAAACTGCAAGAGCTGGCCAAAGAGCATGAATCATACCAGCCATTGGTGAATTGGCCAGCGGCGGGTACCTCCATTGTCTGGATCTTTCGGTCGAGATCTTGGAATAGGCCTACAAGAACTTAGTACTACTTCAATCCATATCTTCAACCTTTGGAGGACAGAACAGGCGTGACAGGAGAGATGTTATCACCATAATGACTGCAAGTTGCAATACAAGTTGTCATGGACCAAACATACCGTAACATCATACCGCATAGTCTTGCTACTGTCACAGGACACATTAAAGCTATTTTTTACCAAATTATTGAACCGTATGAATTTTTCACGAAGTACATGATCAGGGGACCAGGACGAACCCTTATCGCTGCTTTTATCTTGTATGGTCTGATGCATGCATCAATTTTATGGACTGCTGTACTGCTTTGAAGTATTGAGAGGGTGCAGGTGATGTCATCGCATCATCTGACTAAGTCTTTTTCTGCCCAAGCGGTGCAGTTTGTTGTCGGTGCAAGTGGAGTGTGTGTGACTTCAGCTCATGACGTGGTCTTTGTCGTGGACGTCAGCATGGTCAAAAATGACATCACAATGGCCACTGCATGGTCTCTATTGAAGGCCATGTAAGATGGGTTCAGACATCACCAGTTCAAAGAACAATACCTCATTCATCAGTCGGCGCCAGACCCCTCATCAACATTTCCAATACCGGACAAATATTTGTTCTAAAAGTTACCAAGGGAAAACTACCACAATCAATGTCCTCTATATCAACATTTCCCATTCGAAAGCTATTTAATATCCGAGGCAAATTTATTAATCCTGCCCGCAACATGAATGGCTACAAACTCATCTCAATGACAAGGTGATCTGTTGTAACAAACGGGTCGTAATTACGGCTGTCGACATTGATCTGATGTGTCTGATGGTGAACGGCGGATGGTTTCGTTTTTGCTGTGGTACGTGGGTTTGAACACTGATTTTAGGACTTCAGTCAGATCCTCAATTGATGGATCACCAGCTGAACAAGCAAGCATTCACCATGTTCACAGACTGCACCGAGTTGATCAACAAACTTCCCGAACTCCACTCCGAAGAGTCGAAGTCAAAAGATGATTCTCGAATTCACAGATCTGCGCACTTCCGCTGAAATCTCAACCAGAACTTCGCCCTGAAACCAGCTGACGCGACGCGATCCATGATTCATCATTCAAGTTTCAGACCGAGGTTGTGGTTGAGATTTTGGCAGAAGTGCACAGACCTTTGTCGTTTACGTCAATTTGAGTACGGTCTATTGCACATGCACTTGGTTGGATAGTATCCTCTGGCGCAATGAACTTCAAACACTTCCTACGTGTTGATTGCTGACTGGGTTCCCTTCAGTTGATTCAACCCGCATGAGACATCATACTTACCTGGAAAGTAAATATAGAGGCAAAGATGAGAACCCAGTGGAAAATGATTTGTACCGAAATGAACCTGGAGATGGAAATCAAATTTTTGACAATTGCCAGTATTTTCTGTCTGAAAACTCATTCAGGTGCATTGCACCTCACACTCATTTCAAGACTATCTTCTTTACAATGGGAACGTCTTGTTGAGGAGAGTGTACTTCTGACATACCTTTACTGGTGAAAACTTGGTTAGAGGACTTATCGTCCCCAAGGACTTTCCATCCCTGGACAATTCGACAGAGGGACTCTCTCACCCTGGACATTTCATCCTGAAGGACTCTCTGCCCAGGACATTTCTACCCGAACGACTCTCCATCCCTCGACATTTCACCCCGAAGGACTTTCCGTCCCTGGATATTTTATCCTGAAGGACTTTCTCTCCCTGGACATTTCATCCTGAAGCCCTTTCCATCCCTGGACATTTCATCCAGAAGCCCTTTCCATCCCTGGACATTTTGCCCTGAAGATCTTTCCGCCCCTGGACATTTCATCCCCAAGGACTTTCCCTCCCTGGACATTTCGTCCTGAAGGACTTTCCGTCCCTCGACATTTCGTCCCGAAGGACTTTCCCTCCCTGGACATTTCATCCACAGAGAATTCATCGCTGGACACTTGACACAATATCTATTTCGAAAGCAAACTCCATATTTCCACCATCCATCATTTTACAATGTAAGAATTAGTCATAATAAGGTTATCCACCGGTGATCTAACCTCAATGGGTTAAGGTATTAGTGTGTTCAAAGGCCGTCTCTATCTAGAAGCCTTCCACTCTAGTGCTCTATGCTAATAACCAAAGAGAGAACCGTAGCCGCCATGGCCGGGGGTTAAAACACTGCCAGCAGATGAAAATGATGATTACAAGTGAGAGGTAGTCGTCAGGTCGAATGAATCTTTGGGGAGTAATCCTGCACATTGAGTAAGAGAATCGTGTAAGAGTGCATCCTAGAGAAGACAGTGTATCACTCGATTGGGATGTGTGTCAGGTGGCAGTTTGAGTCACTGGCGCATTAACACTTGATTACAGCCTTAAAAGAATGAATATGGAGCCAGGGAATGTTTTTTCTGAAGGATTTAATGCGGGTTTAACACAATGCTGTAGCGCGGAGTGGCTGAGGAGCTCTTCTGGTTTAGCGAAGTGGGACGTCAGTCGTCACCTCGTAGATGGTCGGTTTTTTCCCACTCGGATGGATATCAGACAGTAAATTCTCCAGGGTCTGATATTTAACCCATTTGCTGCATCTGCGTTTGCACCACTCTGTGCGCAAGGTGGCACCATCTGCATTCTACAATCAGAGTTGTAAGAGGCTGAGTTTTTTTCATAGGCTTATGACAGTGGGTCCACCGCACACAAATACGAGTAGCCAATCCAAAATCATGTGCAGCGAAAGGGTTAAAAGCATCCCATAACAGCTGAATACGAGGGGGAAGTTCCTTGAGGTCGCTGGTTTTCCTGAGGACAAACTGAAATCTGTTCCCAGGACAACTTTGAAGAAACGACACCAGTTGATGGTTGTCTGGCGGATGACTCGAGTGGCACCCTTACCAAACCCTGCCATGCAACCTGGTCCACAGAATACATGCACCACACAGCCCACAAAATACAAGCTTCGAGATCAAGCAGAGACACAAGAAAGAACCATCAACAGGTAGTCAGAAATTGCCGACGACGAGACTGTTAAACTAACCCAATCTCAAATCACCTCATCACCTCCTTTGAACAGCGTAAACGAGGCTTATTGCACATTCATAACGCTTATTACAGCAGGCAACTCCGCTGAATGAAGCTAATCTAAAAACACCTTTGGCTAATTCCAATATCCATATGTCCGACCCTTTGAGAGAGCCGAGATTGGAGCTGAATCCCATAGCGTGCGTTATGCATCGACCACCGCCGGCTCAGGGTGATCCCATGAAATGTGAATTAGGACGCACTACATGTAAAATGCTTTTCACTTGAAGTTGTAATAATGTATTCTCAACAGCAGGCTACGAATTATTCAACCGTATTTTATTGCTTTCTCTCTCGTTGAGAAATAGTGATATTTCTAACGGCATTCATTCATTGGTCTATTTTGTTCCATTTGAATGGAACAATTCCATAACAGGCGATGCCAATCATTTATTAATGGTGTGCTGCATTTTTGGCGTGCTACTGGCATCCAGGATCGAGAATATGCAGGACTCGATGCCACTCTGCAATTCACGACAACTTTTTAACTAATTTACACCGTTCACCATTGGCATTTCAAAGTTTCATGGTTTACGAGATGCCAACACGATCTCCAACCATCTGTTCCCGCTCCTTTGAATCGTGATTTATTGGAGGGTTCAAAGTTGATGCGTCACGTCGTCTACGCCAAAGATCTTTACAAATGGAAGACGCGTGCGCTAATTTGCCGCTAATCTGTTGGCTACGTCTGGTAGGTTAGGGATGAGGCAGCATGACTAGTTTCTTCTTACGACTGTTAGTTTTATGGATGATTATCTTTATATGATAAGAAACCTACCTAGGCATATCATCTGCTGNGCCAGCATCAGAATGAAAACACAGCCACCCTGACAACCGCCATGATGGAAACATAATAAACTTGTTGACATGGTTGCTATGGAAGATGGTCAAATATTTTCTCAAGATACGCTGCAGGTTTGCTCAGAAAACCAAACATTCTGAGTTGATACAAGAGTATACATCTTCAGATATCGTCAAACATTGAAGACAAGAAAGCCCACAAAAGACATTTCTTGTTCAGCAAGAGATCTGAGAAGAAATCCTACCAGCAGTTATCAAGGAGGAAACCACAACATAATGGAACTCCTCTATATTAAGGACACCTTCTGGACTGACTGGTGTTGTCCTTAGCTCATCTGCTCCCAGGTCTGAGCATACAGCATTTCGTGTTGAAGATTTCTAAAAGCCTTGGAAATGAATTGGGAAAAACTTGAAGAAACATTCTTCAGGTAGATGATAGGAATAACATTTCTTCAAATAATTTTCAGTCAATGCCATAGGATGTGAAGAAACTTTGACAGAAGATGCTGTCTGCTGGACTTGTGATTTGTGATCCACCAACCATCACCCCTTTCCTCATGCCGAGTTGCAAGTTCGTGTGGGTCATACATGTCATATCATAATCTGTTCACCAATGATGACACAGCAAGGGTCTCAGCGTGGTGGTCAGTCATTTCTATCAAGGCCATGCGAGATAACATTATCAAAATAATCGTCAATGATTTGTCCAATAAATTGCCCAGTTGGGGTGACAGACGACCTGCTGGTTGGTAATCAGTGCAATTATGCTGCCACATACACCAATCTCACGATCTAAACTGTTGGGATCAACCCTCATGCATGTCATAGACTCGGCCGAGTTCCTGAGTGGTGCCCTGGAGGTTCCAACAACTGCTTAACCCATTAACTGTGTAATTAATTTTTGTTAAAATAAAGAAAAAAATTTGCCAAAGGAAAAGCATTTGACACATAAGGTTGCAGACGTAATGTCCTATGCACTGTGAAGCGCCATTTCCTTGCAAGGCGTACTATTACGCCTTACGCAAGCTGCGATCCTCGGGTGTTTTAGGGGGTTCCCCGGATTTCATAATGACGTAATAGTACGCTGTACCCAGTTAATGGGTTAACTAACAGTGCAGCAATTGGAACTTCCCAGGATGGACACCTCTTGCTTTCAGTGAGAAGGACACCTCACTATTGCGGACAGGAAACCGTTTCAAAGGCAACAGAAGTGAACGAATGTGTGACACAACTTAGTTCAGGATCTCGTCTGTTTGTCTTCATCACCTAAATGAAGTTGTCTTTCAATGAAGGACAGCATCTGTCTTTGAAGGCGTCCTTTATAGAGAGGTACGGTGGAACCTCCTTCAGCGGACAGGAGGACACCTCTCTATTCAGGACACTGAATTTCAGTCCCAAATTGATCACTGCTTTTCATTTTAACCTCTGTAATCAGGACACCTCTCAATTAAGGACAGCATCTGTCAGTCCTGAAGGTGTCCTTAATAGAGAGGTACCAAATTCCTCAACTTGATCTTATCCACTGATACAGGATCTTTATGTGCTTAATCAATAGGACACCATTACTGATGCCTCAACCATGTCAGCCCCATCCAATAGATCAGATCAAACCGCAGACCAATGTCATCAGGAAGGTCATTGCGTAAGGGCACCATGACTTCATTATCTTAGTCATGCCATTATCGTCCTGACTATTGGCTAACAGTGACCATGAGGTTGATGAGGGTGCCCACATGATGGATGGTCGACCAGCGCCCTGCATATATTTCTGGAAGATATGATTGATTAGCCCCGGTCAGGAAGAGACATCATATATAATCACAAAGTCAGACAGAGGGTCCGCGGAAATTGACGCCAGATTGCGTAAAATAACATGTTGGTCGGCAGAACTTGTGCGGGAGGAAAAGACCATGAAAACATGAGCAAGAACACGGCTTGAAAAATTAACCCTATTTTTCAGGGGGGGGAGAAGACTGAAAGAAGGAGATCAAAATGTCTGCCATCATTGAGAAGATGAACAGCAGGTGTAGGTGCACAGCCACTAATTGGGCCTTCTCATTCAGGAGGGTTTTTTTAAATACCTCGCTCCTCTTCATCCACTCACACAAGTGTGTTGTACGAAGGGGAGCGGGACCAAAGCCCTGTTATGGAAGGATGGGCTGGGTCCTCCACAAAGATTTTGATACAGAACAGCAACAGGAGGAGCTGTCATTCAGGTGACCAATAGGTGTCACTACGCCCCAATTCAATGCCTTGCGGACCCATTCATGCTTGATTGAGCACCAATCAGGAGAATTTTTTGTATTCGTCCACTAGAACTTTGCTGCCACCTTTTGGCAATAAGCGTGGCTGACTGTTCCCATTCCCTAATCTTTCTTTTAAGGAATAGTGAATACCTCATTTGAAATAAGGAATAAAATAATTGCATTGAGAAATAATTGCATTGAGAAAGCTGCAAAAAAACGTTCTGGGAGAATCTTCATGACGACTTATTCGAATGACACGAGCGATACATGTCTGGTGTGATCATGTGTTTGCCCTTGAGACCGATCCGTCATGAATACCTTGTATCTATAATTCAGACAGCATCATTTATATCATCAAATCGCCATAAAACTCGGCAAAGACATGCCACAGATGGGTTTTCTCTTCAAATTACATGGCTGTAGATAAGAACAGTGGCTTGTCACTGTGGATGCTGTAAATGGGTCCTATCATGCCATCATGACATGATGTCGATGGACTGATGACATTCTCAACAAAAACTTCAGGATAGACTTTCATCCCAGCTTGTCGGAATTCATGATTCGGCTGACGCCAGTTCACCAGCATGGCTCAGAATTTCAAGAATATGAAGAACAACACAAGGGCAGAACTTTTTCGTTTGGAAAAAGAACGTCCACATCCTCTACTCTACTCCAGCAAGAACATTTCCTCAACTTCAACACCCTGCCTGGCCACCACCCCAACCAGAATCATGATGAAAGCTAGACCAGCTCAAAATGTCTTACAAATGATTTCATTGCCGGGAAGTGTAAATTTATTGCTTCCAAGGACGTACTTTATCAGTGCAGCTTACTGAAACCTCCATTGGTCAGCGTTATAGCCAGTACACGTCCCGGGGGTGGTGACCGTCTTGAGTAGAATATTAACCACCACAATCTGCAGCCTCCAATACCGAGTTCATGATGTAGTCGTGCCGAGGCGGGGGACTCCAATGGCTGGGCATCTAAACAGGGAAATCTTACTGTGTTTCTTGGCGATTGTGTCGTCTGCCAGCATCCAACCGGCATCATCTTAGAATACTTTTCCACCAAACCTTCAATTCCGCAGTCAGTTTTTGTTTTTCAATTCAATGTTCTCAATATGCAAACGTTCGTGTTTGCCTCACCAAATCCCAACTTTATGTTCTCCATTTGATTTGACTAAAAAGATCTTCACTGCAAAGGTAGAGAGATTTGCTTCCCTTCACTTTTACTTTGGTATTCATCACACGTTCTCTGCCTTCACTCGGGTGAGCGATTTTCCTGGTTGCAGCATACTAATCGAGGTTATTGAAAAAGGTGAAGCAAGTCTGAGGAGAGAGCTTCAAATGGAAAAGTCCTGCTCAGGAAAGGAACCAATATTGAAGTGTTTGTGATCTGATATAGGACGAACACTCATACCATCCTCAGCAATATCAAATGAAACGAAGTCAATGAGAAAACTGTGGTGGTTTAGTGGCTCGGGTGTCTGCTACGGTCATGACGCCCCAGGTTTGAATCCGACTGTCAGCAGTGAGATTCTGGGTAGGTCTCTTTGCCTTCCTTGCCTCACTTCACCAGGTGTTGATGGGTAATTTAATGGTCAGAAATGATCAGGGTTAGGCACTGATGAGCAGCTCTTGAGTTCTGGAAGATTTCAGGATAGACTGGGGTTGGGGTTACAGTGCCAAGTCAGATGACATCTCTACCATTGTTGATACCAGACTCTACCCCAGTGTTGACTTTTAACTTTTAACTACTGCCATTTGGAGGCTCAGGGAACAGTACCTCTTTGTTCTGTTTCGTCCTTGTTGCACTGCGTCAAGGACTTTGTGACAAAACGTGTTGCACTGCAAGCTTTGCTCTGTTTTTGACGTCTTTGGTACAAACACCTGCAGAGCTCTCCCATTGGAAAAAAAGTCGAGCAGATTTCACATTGTGGTGAAAAAAGAGAGATCAGAATCCAGGAAGCTGGCATCAAATTTGTAACATTTTTGATCATCCAGTATAGAAAGTGGATCGCATGACTTGACGGCAGCATTACAAGGTGTCATGTTTACCTAATATTTACTTCCATTTCACTAATGGGACTCCATCATTCTCTCATGTCAGTTTGAGTTCAATTTAACATGACGTGTAACATGTAAAGTGTCCTTGGGCTTCATACGCCATGGCAACTTCATCCACGGACACAACACATTTCTGACATACAGAGGAAAATGGATAATGGACGAACTTCTGCTTGAACAAGGGGAAGATCCCGTTTATGATGGCGATGAGCATAAGAAAGCAATCAACCGCAGCCGGAGCCAAACCCCGGAACCTATCAATACCATGCAAAATATGGCATGGCACATGCTGTGCACATTCTGTATGCAGGTGTAATGTAGGAGGAAACTGGAATTTTGGCAGAAAACTGATGTAGTCAATGGAAGCTGCCTTTCCATCATATGAAGACTAAAGAGTGATGACCTGTCGGATGTGAGATGTCCAGTCCGGTAAAAGGTGTAAATCCTATGTCCGAACAGGGTACCCAGTATCTAGGGCAATAGTTGCCTTTTAAGGGTCAGGGGTTCGGAGTAGGTTTTAGGGGTCAAGTATCAAGGGTTGTGGGACAGAGGCCAGGGGTTAGGATTCAGAGTGGATGACATTCAGCCCTTCAATTCCAGTGCGAATATGTTTCCAATGTCCTACTGCGTCAAGACTCCAATACATGTAGGTATGTCAGCAACCCCCAGACAGAAATAATGCTGGCATGCCTGGTAGTTCTGTACAGACACAATTGTATACATGTCAGTGGAATACTCCGGTGGTATCATCTGAGGACATACAGGTCTGGTTGCGTCTAACGGCTCTAACTCAGGTTCGATTTCCTCTTGAACAGCTGTCAATTTAAAACCACATAACAGAATTGCCAAACTAATTAACGACCGATGAATTACCAATTTGTGAGAGAATCAATTTTTGCTTCTTTGTAGTTCGCTACAGTGGTCAATGGTGATTGCAGGTGGGTACATACTGCAAGAAGTTAGAGAGGGTGGTGTAACAGTAAAGAATGTCCCCCTGTAAAAAGTGTCTGCTTCTATTGTTCAATGACAGATTGAGATGCACGGCTAACGATCACCAGATATTAGAATGTAACAATAGAATCTTGTGTTCCTGGGACAGTTTTTCCTACGGACACTCTTTCCTGCCACAAGTGAACATGTGTCTACTGGTTACGCTAAAGGCGCCTATCCACGTGAGAGTTTTCTTGCAGAAGTTGGCTCACAATGGGCAATTCACCATTGTTTATTTCCTCACGGTTTAAAGCCCCACTGTATTGAATGTGAAAAACGCAAATCATCGCCGCGATTCTCGCACGACGTCACGACGTCAGCGTAGTGTAAAATGTACTACGCTCTGTCAGAATACATTAGAGCTCTCCCTGCAGTTTTTCCAATGCGTGCTGAAAACTAGGCCTTGATTCTGTGTAGTGCGTATCAGGCAAGCATTTTTGGGGACCTTCACGAGGCTATGGGACCTCTATGTGCACTCTCCTAACATTTTGAAAATATCGTAAAATTCAATACTGTGGGGCTTTAAGCTGAGACCATGACACAACTCGCAGTTGAGTTGCCCATCGAGAGCCAACTTGCGCGAGAAAACTCTGTGGATAGGCACCTTAATGTTCACTGACAAATATCTGACATGCATGGTTTGTGACCTTTTAGAAATGAAGATATGCTGTAGATATTGAAGTATTATCCAATTTCATAACCGGAGTTTTTTTTTCATAACCCGGACTACTTTCAAAGTGGTTCTAATTTCCCTATGCCTACAGTACACAGTCAACTTTTTCATTTGGAAATTCAAATACACAGGGCCTAGGGCTTGAATCTAGGTCTACCGAGTTCGTATTGTGGTTGATTTATCAACCAAATAAAACATTCAAGTAAGAATGCATCCGCTTGAGGGAAGAATTCCCGATGAGACCCAAATAGGCTTATCAAAGGAAGGCCTTTGATTCCATGGTAACCTACATTGAGAATAAGTCAGCAACAAACAGCCTGCAGTGACTATGACTCCATGATCTCATGCTACATTTGATAGAGTGTTGAGAAGATTCAATGGGATCATAGGCCTAGGAAGACATAATTTTTCCCTTCCATGCTGCGCCATTTGGATATGTTGCTATTGGTGACAAGATGATTGAACAAGCCCAGGGAAAGGATGTTTTGGAACTGTCTATTAAGGACACCTTTGGAACTGGTATTTGGTGTCCTCAATGGAGAGGTGTCTTGATTACAGAGGTCAAAATGACAGTTTGGGGCTGAACTTTGATGTCCTTAATAGAGAGGTGTTCACCTGGCAGAGGTGTCCACAAAGAGAGGTTCTGCTCTGTTAAAACAGTTTGTGGGGAAACTTCAAGCTTAGAGGGAATGAAACGTCGAGGGACCACACTTTGCGACAATGTCCAAGGGAACGAAATGTCAGACCTGGAAATTTCCACGGACAGAAATTCATGGGGGATATGTCTTCTGGTCACCCTGCACCACCAGATTACCGCAGTATATTAGCTAGAAGATGTCCTCTAGTATCTACATCATATCATTTCATGTTGTCACAACAGCAATTTGATACTCTACAAATATTTCACTGGATTTGTGTTGGGCCTAATGACTTCTGATAAACAACAACGATGGGCTGTGGTCGTCACATCGGGCTTTCCTCTCCACCCTAGGGAGGTAGCACGCAATCCTACAATCCCTCGATTGTCGGAGGTCTGGTCCATAGCCTGACAACTCACGAGTAGCACGACTCAAAACATGCATTCAGGAGCGTCATTCAAGATTAGTGAATACAGTATTTGATGGATGAATGGTGTTACATCGTACGCACGCAACATCGCTGTGTTTACTAAAAGGAAAAATGAGCGCGTTGCAAGGATGCCACGCAAAGTTAAGTAGTTCTAATTAGAAAGTGTGGTACTTGGCGGGATTACATGGTTCCGCGTTTCTAATGAAGCATCATGGGATATGTATCATACCACGCCTTTAATTCCACGAGCTGAGATTAAGATTTGCACGCCAAGCGATAAAATCAGAACGTACATGTACCAGGGCTTCGTCCAAGCAAATGGGTAATTTAGCCTACCCAAGTTTGACCCTATTTTTTTCTAACTGAGTAAGCCATGGTCATGATTTGAGTTTNAGTCGTGGCGAGGCGGGGGACTCTGGCTGGGCATCTAACAGGGAAATCTTACTGTGTTTCTTGGCGATTGTGTCGTCTGCCAGCATCCAACCGGCATCATCTTAGAATACTTTTCCACCAAACCTTCAATTCTGCAGTCAGTTTTTGTTTTTCAATTCAATGTTCTCAATATGCAAACGTTCGTGTTTGCCTCACCAAATCCCAACTTTATGTTCTCCATTCAACTAAAAAGATCTTCACTGCAAAGGTAGAGAGATTTGCTTCCCTTCACTTTTACTTGGGTATTCATCACACGTTCTCTGCCTTCACTCGGGTGAGCGATTTTCCTGGTTGCAGCATACTAATCGAGGTTATTGAAAAAGGTGAAGCAAGTCTGAGGAGAGAGCTTCAAATGGAAAAGTCCTGCTCAGGAAAGGAACCAATATTGAAGTGTTTGTGATCTGATATAGGACGAGCACTCGTACCATCCTCAGCAATATCAAATGAAACGAAGTCAATGAGAAAACTGTGGTGGTTTAGTGGCTCGGGTGTCTGCTACGGTCATGACGCCCCAGGTTTGAATCCGACTGTCGGCAGTGAGATTCTGGGCAGGTCTCTTTGCCTTCCTTGCCTCACTTCACCCAGGTGTTGATGGGTAATGGTCAGAAATGATCAGGGTTAGGCACTGGGGTTGGGGTTACAGTGCCAAGTCAGATGACATCTCTACCATTGTTGATACCAGACTCTACCCCAGTGTTTACTTTTAACTTTTAACTACTGCCATTTGGAGGCTCAGGGAACAGTACCTCTTTGTTCTGTTTCGTCCCTGTTGCACTGCGTCCAGGACTTTGTGACAAAACGTGTTGCACTGCAAGCTTTGCTCTGTTTTTGACGTCTTTGGTACAAACACCTGCAGAGCTCTCCCATTGGAAAAAAAGTCAAGCAGATTTCACATTGTGGTGAAAAAAGAGAGATCAGAATCCAGGAAGCTGGCATCAAATTTGTAACATTTTTGATCATCCAGTATAGAAGTGGATCGCATGACTTGACGGCAGCATTACAAGGTGTCATGTTTACCTAATATTTACTTCCATTTCACTAATGGGACTCCATCATTCTCTCATGTCAGTTTGAGTTCAATTTAACATGACGTGTAACATGTAAAGTGTCCTTGGGCTTCATCCATGGAGTCGCCTGAAGAGAATACGCCATGGCAACTTCATCCACGGACACAACACTTTCTGACATACAGAGGAAAATGGATAATGGACGAACTTCTGCTTGAACAAGGGGAAGATCCCGTTTATGATGGCGATGAGCATAAGAAAGCAATCAACCGCAGCCGGAGCGAAACCCCGGAACCTATCAGTGCAAAATGAAGTGAAGCAGAATTGTTTGCTAGGTAGCCATTGCTAGTTGTACATGTATGTCATGGATTTCCCTTTTTTGGCTACAGAAATTAAAAGCAACTTCTCCTCCCAATTTATCCACATTCGTTAATACTGAATCAATACCATGTGAAATATGGCACATGCTGTGCACATTCTGTATGCAGGTGTAATGTAGGAGGAAACTGGAATTTTGGCAGAAAACTGATGTAGTCAATGGAAGCTGCCTTTCCATCATATGAAGACTAAAGAGTGATGACCTGTCGGATGTGAGATGTCCAGTCAGGTAAAAGGTGTAAATGTCCTCTAATCCTATGGAACAGGGTACCCAGTATCTAGGGCAATAGTTGCCTTAAGGGTCAGGGGTTCGGAGTAGGTTTTAGGGGTCAAGTATCAAGGGTTGTGGGACAGAGGCCAGGGGTTAGGATTCAGAGTGGATGACATTCACCCCTTCAATTCCAGTGCGAATGTATTGTTTCCAATGTCCTACTGCGTCAAGACTCCAATAGGTAGGTCAGCA
This sequence comes from Notospermus geniculatus, assembly GCA_002633025.1. Lineage (NCBI taxonomy): Eukaryota > Metazoa > Nemertea > Pilidiophora > Heteronemertea > Lineidae > Notospermus > Notospermus geniculatus. Next base: position 633,235 of record NMRB01000026.1, on the reverse strand, counting down.
ACCCCCAGACAGAAATAATGCTGGCATGCCTGGGATACATGTCAGTGGAATACTCCGGTGGAATCATCTGAGGACATACATGTACAGGTCTGGTTGCGTCTAACGGCTCTAACTCAGGTTCGATTTCCTCTTGAACAGCTGTCAATTTAAAACCACATAACAGAATTGCCAAACTAATTAACGACCGATGAATTACCAATTTGTGAGAGAATCAATTTTTGCTTCTTTGTAGTTCGCTACAGTGGTCAATGGTGATTGCAGGTGGGTACATACATGTAGTGCAAGAAGTTAGAGAGGGTGGTGTAACAGAAAAGAATGTCCCCCTGTAAAAAGTGTCTGCTTCTGTTGTTCAATGACAGATTGAGATGCACGGCTAACGATCACCAGATATTAGAATGTAACAATAGAATCTTGTGTTCCTGGGAAGTTTGTGGGTGTTGGCAACAAAGGTAACACAACGACTTGGTTACTATACTATTCTAACTAACTGAGCAACAGTTTCCCACATTGTTACTATACTATTCTAACTAACTGAGCAACAGTTTCCCACAAAGTTTTTCCTATGGACACTCTTTCCTGCCACAAGTGAACATGTGTCTACTGGTTATGCTAAAGGCGCCTTTCCACGTGAGAGTTTTCTCGCAGAAGTTGGCTCACAATGGGCAATTCTATGGGCGGTTATGTCCGCATAAATTAGACGTGCACAAAACGTATTTGTAAGTGTAAAACAGATGTTTTTGTGCCAAAACAGATATTTCCGTGTAAAAACAGACATACAAAACATACAAAACGTGATTATTTTCGGCAAACGTGTGTGTATTCCCAAAACGAATATATTTCTTGCAAAACAGATGTAAGTTTGTCGATGAACACGAAAGTTTTACCCGATTTTTATATTTTCTCGCAGAGATGTCGGCTCGCAGAGAGCAAACCGCAGAGGTGTTTGCCAAACGAAGACGCTAGATGGCGCTCGATACTATCGCTGTTTTAGTCTGCGGTTTCTCGTCTGTTGGAGCACGAGCCTCCGTGGCCAAGTGGTTAGCACGCGCGGTTATCAAGCGGAAGGGCGTGGGTTCGAATCCTGTCCTGGCATTTTTTTTCATGTCGTTAATTTCACTTCAGTTTATTTTTCTTCTCGACTTTATCATATCGATCTCGCGTGGCTGTCAGACAGAATTTTGAAAAATTAGACCTAGGCCTATGAAAAATAATTAATCATGAGAAAAATAATTAATCATGAGGCCAACATTTCATCATTAGTACTGTGGAGGGAGAATATCCAAAAAATAAAGCAGAAAGAATGACACACAAAATGATATAATACGTTGTCTCCAAAAGGGGCCGTTTATTTAAGCCTTCATTTTACCAAATAGACGTAAAAATTGTTCTGCTTGGCCTGGTGGTCAGGACCCCTTTGTATCCACCTGCCTGAAATTGACGACTGGACTTAGCCGTAGGTCCTACATTCTTAGGCCAAGCAGAATTATGGTAAAATGACAGCCCCTTTCATAACCTGAGGTCTGGAACCGGGCCAATCAGAATAATTTTTACATCTATTTGGTAAAATGAAAGCCCCTTTCGCAAAGTTTCGACCCCAACGGGCGTCTTCCTCAGGCACCTTCCAGTAAGAGATTACAGAAAGAGTATTTGAGTCTTTTCTGATGATTAATTATTTTTCATAGGCCTAAGTCTAATTTTTCAAAATTTTGGCTCAAAGAATGCAATATTTTGTTCACAATTTTCTGACAGCCACGCGAGATCGATATGATAAAAAGTCGATAAGAAAAAATAAAATGAAGTGAAACTAACGAAATGAAAAAAAAATGTCATGACAGGATTCGAACCCACGCCCTCCCGCTTGATAACCGCGCGTGCTAACCACTTGGCCACGGAGGCTCGTTCTCCAACGAACGAGAAACCGCACACTAAAACAGCGATAGTATCGAGCGCCATCTAGCGTCTTCGTTTGGCAAACACCTCTGCGGTTTGCTCTCTGCGAGCCGACATCTCTGCGAGAAAATACAAAAAAAAACGGATAAAACTTTCGTGTTTATCGACAAACTTACATCTGTTTTGCAAGAAATATATTCGTTTTGGGAATACACACACGTTTAGCCGAAAATAATCACGTTTTGTACGTTTTGTATGTCTGTTTTTACACAGAAATATCTGTTTTGGCACAAAAACATCTGTTTTACACTTACAAATACGTTTTGTGCACGTCTAATTTATGCGGACATAACCGCCCATACAATTCACCAAATTGTTTATTTCCTCACGGCTTACGCTGAGACCATGACACAACTCGCAGTTGAGTTGCCCACTGAGAGCCAACTCACGCGAGAAAACTCTCTCGTGGATAGGCACCTTAATGTTCACTGACAAAATTCGGACATGCATGGTTTGTGACCTTTTAGAAATGAAGATATGGTGATATTGAAGTATTATCCAATTTCATAACCGGAGTTTTTTTTTCATAACCCGGACTATTTTCAAAGTGGTTCTGATTTCCCTATGCCTACAGTACACAGTCAACTTTTTCATTTGGAAATTCAAATACACAGGGCCTAGGGCTTGAATCTAGGTCTACCGAGTTCACATTGTGGTTGATTTATCAACCAAATAAAACATTCAAGTAAGAATGCATCCGCTTGAGGGAAGAATTCCCGATGAGACCCAAATAGGCTTAATCAAAGGAAGGCCTTTGATTCCATGGTAACCTACATTGAGAATAAGTCAGCAACAAACAGCCTGCAGTGACTATGACTCCGTGATCTCATGCTACATTTGATAGAGTGTTGAGAAGATTCAATGGGATCATAGGCCTAGGAAGACACAATTAAAACCCCTTCCATGCTGCGCCATTTGGATATGTTGCTATTGGTGACAAGATGATTGAACAAGCCCAGGGAAAGGATGTTTTGAACTAGTATAGAGCTTGAGCCACGGCTCATTATGACGTCACGTTTGACCTGCAGTCCGCCATGCTGCCGGTCAATGACAAAGTGCGCCACGTGCAAATTGCGTCATGGTTGAAGACGCAACACTCCACTTGCGCTGACGACAAACTGCACCACGTGGGCCGCCGACGTCATTTGACGTCGGTTTGACCGGCAAGATGGCGGATTTTTTCGTGATGACGTCATCGGCTCGAGCTCTATACCCATGGTACCATTTGGAACCTGTCTATTAAGGACACCTTTGGAACTGGTATTTGGTGTCCTCAATTGAGAGGTGTCTTCATTACAGAGGTCAAAATGACAGTTTGGGGCTGAACTTTGATGTCCTTAATAGAGAGGTGTTCACCTGGCAGAGGTGTCCACAAAGAGAGGTTCTGCTCTGTTTTAACACAGTTTGTGGGGAGACTTCAAGCTTGGAGGGAATGAAACGTCGAGGGACCATGCACACTTTGAGACAAAATGGCCAAGGGAACGAAATGTCCTCTGGGGCCGAAATTTCCATGGACAGAAATTCATGGGATATGTCCTCTGGTCACCCTGCACCACCAGATTACCGCAGTATATTAGCTAGAAGATGTCCTCTAGTATCTACATCATATCATTCATGTTGTGACAACAGCAATTCGATATTCCACAAATATTTCACTGGATTTGTGTTGGGCCTAATGACTTCTGATAAACAACAACGATGGGCTGTGGACGTCACAGTGGGCTTTCCTCTCCACCCTAGGGAGGTAGCACGCAATCCTACAATCCCTCGATTGTCGGAGGTCTGGTCCATAGCCTGACAACTCACGAGTAGCACGACTCAAAACATGCATTCAGGAGCGTCATTCAAGATTAGTGAATACAGTATTTGATGGATGAATGGTGTTACATCGTTTGCACGCAACATCACTGTGTTTACTAAAAGGAAAAATGAGCGCGTTGCAAGGATGCCACGCAAAGTTAAGTAGTTCTAATTAGAAAGTGTGGTACTTGGCGGGATTACATGGTTCCGCGTTTCTAATGAAGCATCATGGGATATGTATCATACCACGCCTTTAATTCCACGAGCTGAGATTAAGATTTATGCATGCCAAGCGATAAAATGAGAACGTACAGGGGTTTGTTCTTGATTGTCATCGGCAGGAGAAACGGGGCAAAATCAACTACTTTTTGTATCTTTCAGCCAAATTGTACTCAATTCTTTCTACATCTTGGCAAAGAAGGGGAGCGGAAAGAAAATCATATTGTTCATCAGTTCTTCCCAGATCAACAGTTCTTTGATGTAGGTGTCCACCACTTCAGGCATTGGACCGGCAGCCATGATATGAATAGCTAATGTCATAGCCAGATTCCTGAGTGTTTTTCACTAATTGACTAGCCATTATGACTAAAAGCCTCACAATACCGGGTCTATTAGATCAGAAAATAAAATGAGTTATACGTAAATTAATGGTGACCGTGATAACATTGCTGTAGGCTGCGATGCCGTAGGTAATGGCGTTTTTTGCCGTGTTAAAAATCGCAAAATGGGTTTGTAAATCAATTGGCTAATAGTTGTATCAGAAAGTTATCTAATGTTAGCACCCAACTGAGAAATATGGCTGCTGTATCACATCTCCCGAGGGTGGTGAGGAATCGGCGGGGTAAATCATGATCTGAACCAACGAGTTCATAGTGTCAAAATCAGAGTGATGTGACACCACACTGGGGTGTGCCAGAGCACAGAGTTGCCTGCAGTCAGGGCAGTGCTGCAACAGCCCAAATCTGAGACTGTGATACTGATTTACATCTGACGGTACCCTCTAGCCACGCCATAAGAGGGACACTGCAAGAAACAGGTAGTTTGGATAGTGGGCTAACTACTCAACCATAAGGCCATGCGTAATTAATTCTATGTTTCGTGTCCCACTGTCACCTAAAATTGGTGCGCGCGCGCTCCAACCACACAACACAAACTGCATTTTTAACACGGGCTGAAACACGAATCAATACAGTACATATGTCACACAGATTGATATCCTGGGGGGATTTTGAATGGATATGAAGAATTGAGGCATCCTGACCATGAAACAAGAGCTCTATCTGTTGGAACTTTGTTTTAATCTGTCAGCATCCTGGTTTTGTGACCAAGGATAGGAACCACAGCTTTCTCAGGAGGTATTTTAACACTTATTGGGCCTATTTTTTACCGATAGTTTTGTGTTGGGAATCTTGAGTATCTCGGAAAATGGATGCGCAATGCATTTCTATTAGCAGACGACAGTCAGAAATAGGTGCGCGCGCGGGACGCGAAACATAGAATTAATTACGCACGGCCTAAAGGCAATCCGGCCTCAATGGTGGCGGGTAAAGCTGCACACCACTGTGGTACTACTTGGCCTACATGAACTTCGCCCAATTTGATGGCTTTTCTGTGGCATAAAATGCAACTGCTGTCCAGACATTTTTGGCTAAAGTTTAGAATCCCCGATCGGAAGTGACGTTACTCCATAGCACAAAATGGAAATCCTACAATACGGCTTATTCCGTCAATCGATGACATTTTTTGGGGGCACTGATCGGGGATTCTAAACTCGTTCCACGTTTTTTGCTCCAGAACATCCGCCTTTTTCAGAACCATACAGAATGGAAACAGTAGAATTTTCTTAACTCCTCTGAAATCCCCCTGGCATGCCCGGGTCAGTTCATCATCCATATTGATCTAAGTATGTATGGAGAAGAAGGCAATACAGTTTGTAAATGTGCTTATCATGTTGATCAGGCAAATATTGTCAACATTGTTAAACAATAGACATGGTAACATGTCACATTTAAAGGCAAATATTCCTATCATATTTACCTCGTATCTGAATGAAGATTATGGGGTGTTTGTGATTAGTTGAAACAGGCCTACTGTTCTTATGTAATCATCGATACTGAAGGATGGCATCTGCTGCGGTTTCGAGAACACAGTTTATAAACTTGTGTCTGTTTGGACATGGCCGTTTTGAGGTTTCAAAGAGCAAAAGGGACTAACCAAGCCACTTGGAACTGGCTCCAAGAATTCCCACAAGTAAGCTTACCGGGTACTGATCAATACCCAATAAGTGGAATCTGTGATCGGGAATTTTAGAAACGGGCTGATCCTGCTCAACTTTCTCAATGCAGACAAACAAATCACAACTGACCGGACCACGGAGGTATACTCCATGACCGGACGGACACTGCGGCATGATTCACAATTATATTTTGGCCTATTCCCATGCAGTTACACCCAATATACATTTGACATGAGAACACATGGCCAGCCAGCACAGTCATTAGGTGTGCCAAATGAGACCATTTCATGGACTTGTTACGCCTTGTTTGTCGCCAATTGACCGCAGCACTGACATACCACCAAGTGGGTGGAGATACACTGTAGACAGGTTAGGTCAAGCAAGACCCACTGCCCAATGAGTCAATGACACACTTTTTTATGGCATATTCTAACATGCCTAGTCAAAGTCATAACACAAAGTGCCAACAAAGGAAAAGCAAACAATGACGTTAGCCCATGGGTGTAGGCCTAGTCATATTTTGTTAATTAGTGTCACAGGTTCACCCTTGCAAACTGCAAAATAAGGCTGGTGCGAGTTTCACCAACTGATAGTCACAAATTATAACATAATTTTTTCAACAAAGGTCTACAATGACGCTAGACCAGACCAACCCGCACATATTTTGTCAAATGGCAGTGCAGCAAATTGGATTTTTTTAGCAAACCGATACTGAGATAGCCACAAATTATCATTTTATTTTGCTCAATATTGGTCTACAGTGACGTAGACTTCCCCAAGCCACACATCGTCAAATGCCAATGCAGCAAATTGGATTTTTTTACTTGATTTCCTAAAACTGCATGTTGAAAGGGCACTTGGTTAAATATTCATTGGATAATGGCATTGGGAAATGCAACTAATTGTGTGGCTACAAAATTAAAATTTTAAGTGGACAGCAATTGCGTATCGATGATGTTTTTGTGCGCTAAACGCATCTAATTTCTAATATCTAACTATTGGCATAATGTGGTACTGAGGCACTTGAAGTGGAGTCACAAGTACTTTGTATGGACCTACAATGTAGGCCTAGGCTGAATTAATTTGTCTATTGCTGTGACTCTTCCAGTACTGGTATCTGCCAGGGGGTTTGGATGAGGAATGGGGGTGGCGGCCCAGCAAAGAAGTGGTGCCCACTCTGAAATCAAGGTGACATTAACAAACATACATGTACATGTAGGCCTACTTTTGTGACATAAGGCCAAGGGGAGACGCTCACATGCCCCTGTCCGAGGATGAACAAAACATTTCAAAGAGTGACAAGTCATGAAGTCATTTCCAAATATGACATTCACAGCTTTTTCTGCTAGGGTGGGCCAGTAAGTCCAATCTGGCATTTCGTTGACGTTCTTTGATAATACAAAAAATGTACCAAGTGATAGACATAACCCTGTGTCAGTGTTCTCCAAACCAGTTAAAAAAAGGGCGACCCGCCCCTCTTAAAAATACCGACGGCAAAATCCGCCCCTCTTAAAAACGGCCCGCCCCTCTTAAAAATTCGTCCGCCCCTCTTAAAAATTCATCCGCCTTAATATTTATGATTTAGATCGCTCAATTATGCATCTCAGATGCTCAGAAAACGCATCTCAGAGCACCTAAAATCTAAATTTCGCTGGGGGAGGGCCCCAGACCCCCCGCCGGAAGGCGCCTTTGGCTCCTCGCACCGTGCCTTCGGCACCAGGCCCATCTCCGCCCCTCTTAGACCAAAACTCGTGGAGAACACTGCTGTGTGTGTACAATATGATATGAGTCAAAAGAATTCCACCAATTTACAATGTAAATTGATAAGCTTAAGCTATTAGCAACATTTATATGTCAGTAGGACAGATTTTTTAAGAGAGCAACTGCCCACTTTATGGCCCATGCTGGGATAACTACACAACTGAAGGCTTCATGAATTCAATAGATCAAATGCTGAACAGAATCATTCAAGTCAATGTTTTCTCAGCATGCAGACAGTAGTTTGTGTAGTGATAATATGGGTACGGTCTGCTGACACGATGGTATATGTAGGCCTACATGTATGCTGTTTGGGGCAAGCTATGGGGTTCCTTTGGCGATGGTGTAATCTTCCTGAATGTTCCCCTCCTGGGAGTGTTCCCTGCTATTTTCCAACAGAATAAGCTGTGACTTGACAATAGAACACAAAGAGATGTGTGTGTCTACCTATCTGCCAGCACTTCCCAAACAATATGGGGAAACACTGGCACATGGGAATACTGGCTGATGTTACATGTCGTGACCACACTTGCCCAGAGAACTTCGAGTAGGCCCAATAGGCCTAGGGGATACTCTGATACTAGAAGTTCTCTGCAGAGGTCGACCCTGGTCACTGGTGAACAATCTTCTACGTGTCTGACCTGCTGACATCAAGGATTTTAGAGGCCTTAAAACAGTAAACCCATCCACATAGGCCGAGGGAAGGGCATGACATCACAGACACAGATTTGGTGGTGGGACAGTGACAAGCGCAAACGGATAAGGAAGTCTGCAGTGCAGTGCAGCTCACGCATTCGGTGCAGGCATCTTGGCCTAGCTTTAAACAGCAGACGACACCTTTAATCTAAACTTCAACAACACTATCATGAAGAAAACAACTTACCCAAACTTTCCTCTCCAAACACCAGCAGAAGTAATCCAAAATCACTGTGATAGAATGTATTGAGCACACTACCCAACGCTTTCAATAGTTTGGCGACATGTGCCTCGGCTGCCACACGTTGTATTGCCTTATCAATGTCAGGCGGCGGGCACCAGTGATGCGTTTGAGTGAAGCGCGCAATTGCCGCTGCCTGGGTGGCACTGCCCCGATTCGCATTCAACGGTCGGTGTCAAAGGATCTAATGTCCCCTGAGAGGATGTCCCCAAACAATACATTTACGGTCCGGACTCTTGAGAGATCAATATCCGTAATCCCGCCAAAACAATAGTCCTAGGCCTAGGCCTACAGGCTGACAATCAAGGAGAGGGCGGATTTCGCACCAACGACCAGAAATTGTATTCTTGTCCGTATCTCCTGGACCGTCGGATCGACTTGGGGATGAAGAGTAGAGACAGGGGTCAGCCACTCGCTCCAGAATCGAACCGCAGCCCTCACAGACGCTAGTCGGACGTCGTAGTCCGCGCTTGCGGAACGCGCTCTCTCAGTGTGGCAGCCGGGCTCGATGAGTCCCCGCGGATGCCCCATGTAAGACCGCCAAATTTTGGACATATTTTTTCAGTAGGTCAAGTCACACATCAGTTTTCTTTCCTGGTCTAACGTTTTCTGGAGTTCTCCACCAGGCGGACCCCACAAAAAATGAGGGGAAACACTGTGACAGGGTAACACTGAGACACTTCACACTGGTGTAATATTTTTCATTGTCTCCGTTTACCAATCCCACCCACAAAAGATCGGCGGAAAAAGCCGCGACGTGACAATGGGGGATGCACTGGTAAACATATCGCTCGGAATCCTTTGATATCCTTTGATAAAGTATGTCCGCCAAACAAAACAGTGGGCACTTTCGAACTGGGGGGTGGGGGGTGGGGGGTGGGGTGGTAGACTACATGTAGTTTCTGATCCTACCAACCTGCGCGCTGCAGTCGTGGCTTGCTTGGTATGCAGAAGTCCGATGTACAAGTGTTAGGACCGGGTACCAGTCTGGGGGTTCTCAATCAAGATTACCGTTTCGCTTCAGGACTGACCAGTGGCTAAACCGAGGGATGTGTCGAGGGATTAGCACAGCGCCATTGGTATGAGACGGGAGCTCTTTATTACGGGTTAATTCGATGTCAGAATCGAGGCCCGTCATTCCTATTGATAGATCGTCAAACTGAGGATCAGAGAATTATCACCGGCAACGCAGCAGTCCGCTCAACTCCAACGAGATGCTGGAGGATTAATTCGCATCCTCATCCCCTGATGACGGTCTGACATTGTATTCCACTAGTATTGGTTTCCTCTTGTCATGGCTGGCTAACCCAATCTCATTTTCCCGGACCTCCGTCATTACAACTGGCGTATTCTTTGCATAAGTCAACTTGGTTCAATGTCTCTTCCTCCCAATGCAGCTACTAAATCTCCGATCAAGATAAATGTTCCGCGTTACACATTAACCAAACATGGTATACGTCTCACTGCGATACAGCGGGATATTAGTTATGGGGTGCTGCTGCTGTCAGTATCACAGTTCCTTCTCTCTGCCTTCTCTTTCCATCGGCGCACCATCTCCTCAAAACGGGGTCATTCCATCGCATAGTGGAGGTAGAACCAGACAACTAGGACAGTTCGTACCACCAGACAACTAGGGCAGTTCATCCCGGTTTGTTCATACCACCAGACAACCCCGCAGACAAATAGGACAGTTCGTACCACCAGACAACTAGGGCAGTTCATACCACCAGACAACCCCACAGACAACTAGGACAGTTCATACCGCCAGACAACTCATAGGGCAGTTCGTACCGCCCGACAAACTAGGGCAATCATACCACCAGAGAACTAGGACAGTTCGTACCGCCAGACAACTGCATGGGACAATTCATACCACCGGACAACTAGGACAATCGGACAGCCGGACAAGTAGGACAACCGGATCGCCAGACAACTATGAAAATCGGACCGTCAGACAACGAGGACAATCAGACCACCGGACAACGAGCACAATTCATACCGTCAGACAACTAGGACAACTAGAGCCGCCGGACATTTCGTACCCGCCGGACAATTGTCTTGGTACCATTGTCCTAGGTAGGCCTACAGTTTTCCGGACGAATTGTTCAACAGAACCATTCGCAATGGGTTACACAGTAACTAAATCATATGTATCGGCCCGTGGGCACTATCATCCATCACTGGGACCGTCAACCCATTTTCGCAACATCCGATTTATTGGTCACAGCACAAAATCCATGGGCTGTCATATCCCGGGTGCCATTTACGAGCTATAGAGAATCGGGAGGCCCCGCCGTCACCAACATGGGGTCAACGATCTGTATTCTGGTCGTATATTTATTGCACAGCCTTCTCCGGCACCATGAAAGATTTATCTATGTCGGAGAAAAGAAAGCGACATCGCCATGTTTTATCCGGAGAATGCATGGATGATTTCTGTGTCAGTGTACAGGGCGACCGCGAAAACTCTCCCCGTCTCTGACGAGTTCGGATCAAGGCGTCTCCTAATCTCTAGCGGTATTCAATGTCGCGACGGCTTCCGGCGCCATCTTTGTTTCTACGAAGATTCCGTGCATGCGCACGTATCTGGTAGGGAACAGTATATGATTGGTCGCGCCGATACGAATTTGCCTACCAGATATAACCGCGCATGCGCAGTTTCCACGAAATCCAAGATGGCGGGAGACTTTCTGCTCATAGAGTGGCCTACTCGTATCTAATAAACCGATCCCCTGTTTGCACCGATGTTTGAGGACATTAAACATTATCTTTCTACTTTCAGATAAAATGGAGGAGGTTTCGTCCTAGCGATTCCATCTTTCTCAACCGAGTAGAAGGAGATGGGTGTTTGAATCGAAATCCAGAGAGAAATGCGCCACTACCAACTACGGATCATCATCATCATCATCATCATCATCGTGGTCGTCGTTGTTGTTGTCGTCGTGTACATCATTCGCCACCACGGCCGTACCACCGCCACCATCACCCACGCTCTACACATCGCAAGCAACAACGCACTCAAACTTGTTCACGAATAATCCATTCACGTTTTCCCACAAGGCGGTTTTCCATCGCCACACTCATCGCTTCTTTCTCCAGACCGAAAAGACGTCTTATATCTTTTTATGCTCCATGTTGTACTATCAGCTTTCCCCTCCCACTTTGTACGGCATCCGCCGAGCAACCACAAGACGTACAGCCTTTTTAAGTCATCTCTTGATGAATGTAACCGAAGAACCGACAGAAGCCCTACATGCGCACCGCCTAATTTCGAGCAATTTGCACAACATGAAAGACCCACCTGACACAACGTAAATAAAACGTCGCTGTCACGTACAGCTAAATGTGACATTTCGTTTTGAGAAATGGGAAAAAATCACCTGCCAATAGTCGGTAATCGAATGCTGACGGCAACGACGCAGAGGTTAATTGCTCGGATTCTGAAAGGATTGGGGACTAGACGCTGCCTGCTGCGGTAGGGGGAGTGAAAGATCTGTTGCTTCCTGTAAAATACGACTCAAGTCTACGGAACAACCATCGTGACTTTGGTCGTCGCGTTTTAACCCTCTGACTACGAATACCACGATCTCTGAGGACTGTTTTCCACGATGCCAATTGTCATTCCAGTAGTCTCGAGCAACTTCCGGCCATCAGTGTATCCTTCGACTAGTAGTCTCGAGCGATTTCCGTTCATCAGTATGTCATTCGGCTAACAGTCTCGAGCAACTTCCGGTAATCAATGGAATGCCGTTGTCATTCCAGTAGTCTCGAACAACTTCCGGTCATCAATGGACCGCTAATCATTACGCTATAATTTCAAGCAACGTCCTGTCAGTAATGGCTCATGCATGAAACAAATGTCCTACATTCACAGCAGTGATCTGATCTGAAGCATCGGGTTGCCTGACGGACGGAGTGGAGGGACTGACGTGACTGATGTTACAAACAACCACTCTCGAACAATATTGGTTGCTTTGCAGTTCAGCGGTGTGTTGAAATCCAATGAACATGCGACCAGTTCTCAACGGGCAGGGATTAGCAAAAGACATCCTGGAGAGAGCTGACATGGACATTTGTAGTGTTCACATCCATATTTTTTTGGGAGATGTGACTCCGCTCAGACGTTGCAAGGTGGATCAGGAAAATGGCCGACGAACACAGCGCGACGTCGTGCTCATGTTGTACCAGCGACATCATCTTGCACAACTCTGCTCTGTGGAGAAGGGTTTATGGCAGCAGCGATTCTTTATGAGACGAAAGAGGCTTCCGCACACTCTGCAACTAACAACACTAAATCAGTCATGAAAAAAAAACGCCTTGAGATCGAACGCCTGCTCTGACGGAAGACATCAAGTTCATTTTTCTTTCTCTGTTGATAGAGACGCAATCACGTTTCTCAGGAGAATTCTAAACGCTAGCGAAGGCAGTTATCTGATAGTGTTATTGGCTTGATCAACACAACTACATTATGGGCCACATGACACTTCTTCACAGGAATCTTCTCAGCTACAAACTTTATATGCTGTTCTCGTCGTCAACGACCTTCAAGTTGATATTATCGTAGTATCAGAACGTTGCTCCCACGATTCACTTAGTCTTATCTTCCCCGGCTAAGCTTGAAAACGCACCCCGCATGAATAACTGTTAAAGTCTTCGCACCTTGTGAGCACAATTTGCCCTTTTCCACTACAGCGGTATGCCGCGAGGGAAACCTGTAGTGAAAACGAGCCTAAAACCACTTTCCACTACATCGGATTCCGTCGCCGTTTGCGGCGAGCGGTGCGGTTTTCACAGGGTTTTGGATGGTTTAACAACATATGGCCTGTTGATTATCCCAATGACCCTGAAAACCGCACCAACTTTCGCCGCAAGCAGCGGTTGCGGTGGAAACCGCTGTAGTGGAAACTGGTCTTTAAAGCCCTATGAAAACCGCACCGCTCAACAAAACCTGACAGAAACTACTGTTATAGTGGAAATGGGCTTTACACCTTTGTTTGAACTGAACATCATTTCGTGTTGACGAAATCACAGCTACCAGAATCCTTTTTATGCCACGTGAAAAGTGACGCTGCAGGCTCAGCAGGCGAAAAACGGACAGCAACGCGAAAACCATGTCTTCCTGCTAATTCTCTGGGGTGTTTTGACAACGACTTACATAAACTTCGTATTAAGCCAGGCTCGGATTTCCACGAGGCAGTTATGTACGTGAGATTGTCGCTGTTTATTCTGGGACGGACATGTTGGAAGATCAATTCTTTTGGAGAAAAAGGAAAGGATGCTTTAGAGCGGATGAACCTGTTTGATTTCAACCTTCCAGCTTCCCCTAACAAGCGCGATGATGCTTTCTACTGAATCAGTTCTTGTCCTGGTATCAGGTTACTGATGCGGAGGCTGACAATGAAAGTGCACATCTTTCGTATCCGTATTCCCCCGGGGGTTCCAGGATAACGTCAATGGATGTGTGGCAATCACAATGACGCGTTCGAAACTCGGGGAATTAGAGGATGGGAGTGAAAGCCTGCCTGGAGATCTACAGGAGACAATCATGGTAGGATGTTTAGAAAGTGCAAGTGGGGTGGGGGTGGGGGGTCTGAGGATGGTAGCCACAGCTTGGTGTGGAACCATACCTTTAGAGGAATGCTCGCTGCCAACTCTGCTTGGAGTTTGGACAACAGACAACGACCTGACCGCCAGAACAATAGAGTCTTCCGCCTAGAAGATGCGGCATCACCCACAATGCTTGGTGTTTGGACAAGAGAGTCCAACAGTCGGTGACCGCTAGAACAGCACAGACTTCTGCCTAGAAGAAGCGGTGTATGGAGCTTGGACAAGAGACAACAGCCTGTGACAGCAGGAAAACACAGACTGCTACCGCAGCATCACCACTATGCTTGGAGTTTGGACAAGGGACAACAATCTCTGACCGCCACAACAACACAGACTCCTGCTTTTAAGAAGCGGCATCACATCCATGCAATCAACTCCACCTTTTCAAGTCTTCTTAGAAAAAAAACCCTCACTGATCGCGTTTTCCTCCATCGAGGCAACATATCGCATGAAAAAATCTCAGAATTCTCCACGTACTAGTGTCTAATTGGCTCTAAATCACCAGTTTCTTCTCGCTGGTAATGCCGCCGGCACAAAAGTGACACGATCAGATCCTATAATTACCACTCAGAGACATTTGAGAGGATTGGAGAAGTTGAGAGAGATGGTCTATGCGGGGGGGGGGG
>NMRB01000026.1:573089-618274 GCA_002633025.1 Notospermus geniculatus | reverse complement strand
GGGGGGGGGGGGCTCTGAAAACTCAAGGTAATGTGCCCAAATCGTGAGAGGTTTACCCAGGATGCTGCAGAAGTTGACAATAGGTGGCACACCGTGATGTTTACAATTCAAACTAGAGCACCTTTAAAGTGCGACTCGTCATCGGTTGCTCGAGATCTAGGTCTCCGGTATTATTTCGGATATGTGGCGGATGGTTCCTGGTTACAGCATATCCTATCAGGACTTTAACCAGGAAGTTTCGAGTACTTAAAGTGTCTGGGGAAATAAAGAAATGAGATCTCAATTTACGGCCTTTGGCATTCTGCAGTTGGTATAATACTTCAAAAGGCGCCTCTGCATGTAAGGTTTCTCGCGCAAGTTGGCCTGAATGGGCAATTCACCATAGATTGGTATCACGATCCTCCGCTAGGTGGGTTCATGAGCTCATAATTGACCTAGCGGCGGATCGTGGTACCAATCTAGATTCACCATTGTTGGTTTCCTTCCGACTCACGCGAAGACCAATGACACAAACGAATGCCAAATGTTTTCTTCGACTGAATTAGCCAACCCATAGAGAGCCAACTTGCGCGAGGAAGCCTCACTGAGGCGAATGTTCGGGTGCAACGCGTAATCGAACCCGTGGTTTTGGGTGGTGTGATGCCCCATCGCAACAATCCCCATAGGCGCATTATCTACCGCCAGCGTTTCGTTTAGAAATCAAACGATAAACGTAAACTTAACGACAACTTTATTTTTCAGAGTACACATTAACCAGATTTTATATTGCATTTTCGGTACAAAAATAACATTGTCGTTAACGCTTACGTTTATCGTTTGATTTCTAAACCTCCCTAATAAGAAAAGCGTAACATCATCCCCAAAGTAACTTCAGTTGATGAAAATAATCATGATTTGTTCTGCTGTTCTTCCTATTCTATTGAGTATCAGCCGTGGAACAGGACACAAGAGGGACCCGTCAGAACCGCATAAAACATCCCAATGCCTGTGGGTCAGCGTTCAGAAAATAACCCAATTTGTTAGCAGTGGAAAACGATGTCACGACCGCCTTGATATCAGTACAGAACATGACGTCCCACAGCGAGTATTTGGTTGGTTGATGGTGTCCGCCAGCGACGGCAACTTCACCATGTCATGGTCGAACGGACGGTCGATAGCAGAGATACATGGGGTTTGGGTCTTTTGCACACGAAACCAGTTGATACATGGATGGGCGCTTTCGATTGCGGTTGAACAGAGGTACACGATGTACGAACACGCAGGTTCACAAAGGGTTCGCGACCGTGAAGCCATTAGAGAGTTTTCGCAAAGCCCCGAAACGCCGACACGAACGTCTGTCGTATTGTTCGCTGTTCTCTTCGAGGCATCGAACAATGGGATTGGCGTTGGCGTTTCGGGGGCTTTGCGAAAACTCTCTATTGCTAACCGGCGCATTCGTATACCGTGAAGCTTTAAGTAATCGCAGCCTTTGAACATAACGGACCCTTGGAACCGTAACTTTGATGGTTCGCAGATCCTTTCTCAGGCTGATAGTGAACAATAGGTTGCCCGCAAAAGGTACCTGAAGAGTGGTTGACTTATTTCGCAACAACGGCTTCATCCAGAATCTCTGCAGTGCTGGGCACACCTAATCCACGAAGCTCTCGTAACATTATGAAGTGCGAAAACTATAAATGTTAGAAACTGTCATCTTGCAATCTGTACTTTGCACCAGCTATGAGGACAATTCTTCCTCGGAATAAAAAATGGAAGGATTATAAAAAATGTTTTCGGATTCGCCTTTGATCTTCCGGAATTACAATTCCTACAGTATCACCGGATCAATCGATTCGCCCCGCATCCAGAAAAGATATTCTTACTCCACCGCTGTTCAATCTTCCAGCAGCCTGCTGCGCCGAGCTCAATTGTAGGAGACGGGTGTTCCGGAAGCGAGAGAATTACCGGTGATTTTCTCCCCACACAGGATGCCATGTAATGAGCGAAGACAAGGGACGAAATTGACGACCCCAGGCGTCCCTTATTCGGTTCGAGTAAAGCTTCGGTATTTTCACGGCAGGGATTATCCGCACCTGTTTTTTAGGAAATCGTTCTTTCCGTTGCCTCAGTCCGAATGCCATTCCTCAACAACAGGTTCTTTTGGTGTTTAATTCACAGTTTCCTGTTGATAAGCATCCCTCCCCGTGGGCTCTGTGGAGTAATGCTGAGATGTTCTGGCAAGAAGTTGACGGTTTCGGACGAGAAGGCCCGTAAAAAGTTCTTTTTGTTGTATTTAACATTTACCGATATACCAGACTGCAGTGCAGGCCTATACACCTCAAACTCGTTTAGTAAAGGGAAGTTGTGACGCAAGTCGTTTAGTAAAGGGAAGTTGTGACGCAACTCGTTTAGTAAAGGGAAGTTGTGACGCACCTCGTTTAGTAAAGGGAAGTTGTGACGCAACTAGTTTTGTAAAGGGAAGTTGTGACGCAACTCGTTTAGTAAAGGGAAGTTGTGACGCACCTCGTTTAGTAAAGGGAAGTTGTGACGCAACTCGTTTAGTAAAGGGAAGTTGTGACGCGATCTGTCCGAATGGGGCGCGCCCGCGCTAATCACGACGTAGCAGAAGAGAGCAGTGATGATTTTTTGTACCATCGCGCATCCCCTGCATCAGCAACCATTCTGATAATCACGCCACCCGTATCCTTTCCCCAATTAGTGCAGACCTCCCCATATTCCCACGGCATCCAGGGGTAAGGGGTCGAAATAGGCCGGTAATGACACATGACAGAGGAGATTTTTTCTCAGAGACAAAGGAATAAATTGGATTTGTTGTTCGCCAGGGGTACATTATGGCTGTGTAATGGCGTTGAGGCGAGATTTTTTGCTATCGATATTAGAGTATCCGACGAGTGCTTGGGTAGGATAACATAGTTATGATCGACACTGCAGAAAAACAGGCGGCCAGAGATAAAAGGGCATCAGTTTTTTTATAGTTATGTAATCTGAACTCATCCGCGCGGATCCTCAAGAAGGTATATACTAAGAAAATGTTCCATCGATGTAAGAGACGTTCCGTTGTTGTGCCTTCAGTGGAAGTAGATAGTTATGAAACCTGCCGATAGATGTCAGGAGTAATCATAATTTTTGGCACGAAGAATTTTTATTTGGGGAGACGGAAGGCATGAACCTGATGGAGAATAATTCTGTCTATGCGCAAGTTCAACTTCAAAAAAATTCCACCGCTGCCACCAATTATGATGGTGTTGCTTTTATTCTTCGCATTGAGCATGCGTTACAATTTTCACGTCATATAGCCCTAGCGGTGCGATCGGGAACCAGTCGAACTTTTCACAAAATCAACAACACGTCAACAACCTGTTGTTTCCGCACCCGCCGTGGTACGGCCGAAGACCGCGGCGGTGTCAGGCCGATGGCCCCGTCTGTGCTGGATGTACATGTTCATGTACACTGGGCCGCAACATACGCAATGAATCATCAGCATGCTGTAATTTTTTGGTTCACCACCCAGTCTGGAGACAACAACATCAGTTCTCGTCGTACACGGCTTAAAGCTCATTAATTATGATGCTGAAATCTTAATCGAGATATCTCTCAAAGCGACAATTGCCTACCCATCAACACCTCATCCATTATCTCGGCCCGTCGAAGCAGATGGAAACGAACATAATTGTCACTTAATTAGTCATCTTAATTAACGAGAGGAGTTGTGGAATTTTAAGCTGTCTACAACCATAACGCTGCGATGGAGCGTCGTGAAGTTAACGCAAGCAGCTGGGGTGCGCTGGTCTGAAGTCTGATGCAGCGCGTGGTGGCTCGACGTTGTGGTTGCTCTACACGAAGCGAGGTGGGGGCGATACCGCAAGCGACCTGATCGCCTCGGATCTTCTTGCCAGCAACCGTAGACTAGGCGATAGCGATATGCTCGGCGACAAGCGATTTCTCTTGCCACAAAATCAAACCAGCTCGATCGTCGCTGGCAAGAAGATTCCACAGGCGCAGATCGCTTTCCAGCGCACATCCGGCGATCAGATCGCTTGCGAAATCGCCTGATGTGCCCGCGTAACTATCTATACTGGCGTGACTACTCTGTAATTGGCGCTACATATCGGCCTCACCTGAAGGGAAAAAAGTCACCGATTTATGGAGAAATGCACACAGGAATAAATGGATCCATCAATTAGGAAAGAAAGAAAAAATGCTGATCCTCCGCTTGGAGTCACGAATGATACAGTCATAAAAAGTATCCTTTTATGAACTCCAAAGAATCGCCTTCGCTGACCACTCCGTTACTCTCTTGATATCTGATATTCTTGATATTCTGAGGACAAAATATCAAAATCAGATGTATCCTATTTCATTAACTGATGAAAGGAGGTCGAGGGCTGGCAGATTGTTCTTTTAACATCACATACATCATGAAAAATAACCTTGGAGCCAAAAATGTATTCACCGGTTCGAGGACCCCGCCATCTTGGATTTCTCGCAAACTGTACATGCGTAGTTACATCTGGTTGGCAAATCCGTATCTTACGACCAATCACAGGCTTTGGTTTGCCTACCAGATATGTGCGCACGTACAAAATCTCTGTAGGAACCAAGATGGCGGAGGCCGTCGAAAGGATGCGTGCATTCGGCAAGTTGACTTCCAAGAAAGCACCGCACAGGAGCTGGACATCGCTGACCGCCGTAACCAGAGCGAAACTGTAATTCTACGCGAACAGATGATTAATTCTGGCTATTATCACATTGATTGCTCAGAAATATCATCGTCCACTTTAGTTGACCAAAATTCCCGAGTTCAAGAGGCTACCAAATTGCCTTCATAGCACATTCAACCAATTCGATTTTCGTCTGCCATGAATGTCATTTGGAAGCTAAAATACTATTACGGTGCCTCTAAAGCCAGAACGTCATGTCATCTATGTCGTGCTTGATAGGCTCTGAAGACGCATCATAGAAATAATTAGATTTTTCTGTCATATACTCAACGGTTTGTCTTGATGTTAATTCAGACTGATAGCGCTCTAATGGAACGTGCAACAGGATTCACCGGGGTAAGAGCTAGCTGTCTCGGGAACTGCCCATCTAGCATCGTGCCAGAGCTATCGCTCATTTTCACTGATTACCTCAGGATGCTCATCTGGGTGAGGGCAGCATCGCCACTTTTTTTCACGCCTGATAGCAATATCTCGAAACACGGGAAGATCTCGAAGCAACGAAAACTGCCCAGCATCGCCACTTTTTCACGCCTGGTAACAGGACCTCGAGACACGGGAAACTGTCCAACACCGCCAATTTTTCACGCACACCGGTAAGAACTGCCCAGCCATTGCCGTCGAAACCATCAGAACAAAAAAAGGGGCCAAAACCGATCCCGATGAGGAAATTTACAAATCGTAACCCTCGTCGTTGTCCTGGTAACAAGCACTTCTTCCACTTTATCGACCGCCAAACGATTTTGACAAACATCTTTAAGTCTCATTTTGTCAAAGGGTTATTGCTCATCGAGAGTATAATGATAAATTGGTGTTATTTAATCCGCGGGATGTCGATTGTCAGTTTATAGAGATGTGTGGGGTATATTGACAGGTTGGCTCGTCACATTTTCTGATAAGGGTACTTTATATTCATCATCTTATCAGCCTCGGCTGATTTACGGGTTTCAATGGAAAGGTTCCGCGTGGAAAAGGTTGAGAACCTGGGGTAAAGATACACTTTTGACGGGAGGTAACAAAAATTTCCACGCCATCTCCGGAGCTGTTCCAACAGAGACAACAGGACACAATTGGTGTCATTTTGTAGGTATATCCTTCTCCTAAGCAGACCAGTGTCCTGCACACGCATTTTCTACCGTAATCCGCCGTCATATTCCGTTATGTACGTTATCATACAGACCAGAATCAGGTCACTCCAGAGGGCATGTCGTACATAAAGGAGAGAAGAGGGCCTAAAATGCACCCCTGAGGCACACCAGATAAAACAGGGAGATCAGAGGCCTCTTACTACTTTTTGATGTCGACCTTCTAAATATGAATTGAACCAGACTAAAAGATTACCATGAATACCAAAGAACGCAATATGGGACACAGAATCGAAGGCCTTAAAAATATCCAGGTAGCCTAATCAACATGTCTACCATCATCAAGTGCACTGACTTTGTTAAGGGTTTGTACCAATTACTTGCCAAGAGCCAACTGCACGTCAACCAGCCACTTGCTTCATTACTTACAACATAAAAACAGACTCGGTCCCTACTGCAATCTGAATCTGTATCATCACGAGATGATGATGATGATTATGACCCTGCAACAAGCTGCAATATCGACACTCTTAGAAAGAACAGCAGCGCTCTGCACGAGATAACACGATAGCCGACTCAGAAGGGAACCCCAAACATCATCAACATTCCGGGCATTGACGCCAGATATTTGTTTGAAATGTGTAAAGAAACAAAAAATCCAGCGGAGGAAGAACTTTCAGGTCACGCACATATTCACTTAGAAAGTTTGGACATGTACCGCTTTGCGAATTCGGAATAGATGTTTACTTTTCGGCCAGAGGGATGGTGCGCCCCAGTCTTTTTGATTTTCTACTTATAAGACATCCAGAACTATTTTGCCTGTAGCTGTTGGTGTGATCGACACACCTGGCATTTAGCTACAGGTAGGAAAGCCGAGTTTCTTGTCTTGTCATCGGCAGCTCTCGCTTGTGACAAACTGGTGATAATGTTACCCGATACAAAAGAAATGTATTGGCAGTTTCAAATGTTTGGTGTGAACGGTTTTCCGATCTGCTGAGTTATTTCTCAATAATAGATATCGCATAGACTAGTTCCAGTGTTTGCCGCTCCACTTAAAAAAATAATAATAAAATAAAATAAAATAAAATAAAATAAAATAAAATAAAATAAAATAAAATAAAATAAAATAAAATAAAATAAAATAAAATAAAAATAAAATAAAATTTGGGGTGAAAACAGGCGAAAAACACCAATTTTCGACAAATATTCCTATTCGTGATCGCAGCATCGACGAACTCCCGTCGGCACGGACGCCTCGTCGTTCGGCAGTGCGGTTTCGGAGGAGTTGTAAATTACAATGTACGTGAAATCGCTACGATTATTGATAATACAGATCCTTTGCTTGACAGAGGAACAGCCCAAACAAATGGTAAAAAAACAGCCAAACGATTTGGAACACACAATAACCTCATCGGTACCGTTTGGGGAAGTAACCCAATAAATGCTTTCACATAATGTGGCTTTTTTACAAGGAAATTGTCATGTCATCGTTTTAATGACGATACGTTGAGGGAGACAATTCGATACGTTTGCTGTAAGAGAAGTATGACAGATCCACCAACTGCAAATTGGGCTTGATATCAAATAACATCACTTTTTTTGTTACACCGCCGAGAATAGGATCGGTGAAAGTTGTGTTCTTGTCTCTGATTGGCTGATGCTTGTTGATTCGACTGTGTGCACTGTGAAGCAAGCGGAAAGTTGCTGTTCTTGTCTCTGATTGGCTGAGCTTGTTGATTGTTAATTTGACAAAGATGGGTGCGCTGTAACGGTATTTTTAAATTCTATACCTCCTTTATTTGTGAATACCCGATGGAAACTGCATGTGCTCTACGTAAAAGAATTCTTCGCCGCAGCATGACTTTCTCATCTCACGATTCCTCAAATATTCTGTTCTCCCTCTTTCAGAACGCCACAAGGGTGATAGGACGGACGGATTTTTATGGGTGGACTTCTTGGTGAAACCACTTGTCATTGTACCGAGATAGAAATCGTTGACGTACTGTCATTTTTACCTCTCGCATCTTGACATCTTGCTTACGGTCACTTCGCCCTTCGACGGATCGAGCGAGAGTAGGGGTAATAATGAACGCTTGTCAGGGCAAGACGATCGCTCATCGCACTGACTACTTGTGTGACTGAAGTTGACACCAGTGCCCAGACATGCCAGAGGTCAAAGAACGAAAGGCCACGTAAAATCATCTGAAGATCGAAAGAACCTTGAAGACAAGACGTATTCATGAACTCTCCATCATCAGCACATCTTATTCCCATCACAATAGAGCCGACCAATGTTTTAGCACCATTGGCTCCCACAAAAGGCCAATAGATTGAGATTGATCACAAGATGACTTGGTATTCAACCTTCATTTGTCTTCTAGATGAGCTCCTCACAGAGGAAATAGACTCGGACCATGGCTGCATATGTAACGGCGCTCCATCGATAGTCTGGATTGATTGAGATTGCCATCGATATAACAGGATATTGCCATATGTCAGCGAACCGAAGAGCGTCACTCCAAGCCGAGTATTACCTTGCCAAAACCTCACTCAGGTGAACATCGGTTGAGGATTAAGCGTCCACCATCTGCATAAGTAGATTGACAGGCTGGCATTACTTTGACAGTATCAGTCACTTCGTGTGTGATGATTAACTTGTTATGCTGACGGTGTTGTCACCGCAGCCAAAACGAGCCAAATATAGACACAAGACACCAGAACGAAGAGAGAGAAATGACTCTGGATGCATCCAGATGAACTGATGACGGTGCCAGAGTGGCGCAATGGAAACATTGGCGCCTGCCACCTATGAGATTCCGGATTCGATCCTGGGTTATTCCTAAAACAAGGAACAAGAAATCAGAAAACGGAACGAAGAGCGTTCAACTCTACTCTCTTCGGAAAGATAACGTCATACTGACTTATGTAACTTTACTGAACTGTCTTCCTGAATGACTTCAGCTCATTTGTTTGCTTCCCGCGTTTCCTTTTAGCCTGATGACATACATTAGACGAGTCACCATAGTTTTTTTCATGTCTGTTTAAAGTCGTTTCCAGACCAGCGAGTCTGTTCTCCCTTGCTCGGGGCGTAATTATTCCAGGGCAGGTAAAGGCACGGAGGAAAGTTTCTTAAAAGCGAAAATTTCATTACTGCGCATTAAAACTGCTGCTACGGGTAACATAGTGCTGATCCCTGAGGCAGGCGAACAAAAGAAACCACGTATCAAATTTGTTGAACATTCTCAGCGTCGGTTTTCAATTGGTAATGACGTCACACCTGGCGATCTCAAACTACGATCTCCGATAGCAGGGTGTCATGTCATCGTTCTGCACGCAATGCATAAACGTACGATTGGGCCTACATATCCATGCATGCTTCTCTATTTTGCTATGATGGTCCGCTCACCGTCTCTTGCATTTTGCGGTAAATTTGGCAGACGACCGAAGCCATACCGGATGTGACGAACGAGAGGGCACAAGACCAATCTTTGACATGTAGGCCCTATAGGAGCGGGAATCCAGTATATGAAATCACACGGTGGCGTGATTATAGCCACAATGATACAGCATATCGTTCACGCATAGCCGGGGGCACTTTTACTCGCCCGGAGGGCACAATTTATACCCATTTCTACTAATTGCAGTTCCTCCTCTCATCGCGCGGTTTAAAAGGCCTTTGGACAACGTGGCCGGTGGCCATTTTGACAGTTCCTGATGTATTTTATTGTGAGCATGGTAGAAGACACCCGCGGAAAAAAGCGGGAAACCGCTGTAGTGGAAACAGGCCTAGGATAACTTCCTATCACAGCGTGGTCAACGAATTATAAACCGGGGAAAGAAGTGCTTGATGCAGATATGATCACATGGACCATCAATTCGGTTTTATGACTGCATCCCCATCAAAAGTAATGAAATTGTCAGATCCTATCATAAGTGGCCGGATTTTCCCTCATACCCGATTTCTGACAATCACCATTTGCCACTAAGTGGGGCATGTCATTAGATAAAGTGCGCCAACTGGAAGGTTTTCGCCAGTTGCCCTTCCCCGCTTTGGATGATACAACGGCACGCTATCAGCATGTCGGCTGAGTGGATTAACCCTCGCGAGACTGTTATGGATTGGTTTCGATCTCATCGATGAATTGGTACTCGATGCCGCCACCAGGGTAGTGTCGGTCACCCAGCCGCTGTTGCGAAGCTGAGGAATCGTGCACCAACACTGCGGAACAAAATGGTGGGCTGCGCAAGATTACCGCCAGAGACGAGAGAGCAAGGCCAGTCCCTGGCAGTGAGATTGAGAACCAGTCTAAGAGGGAAATCCCTTTTCTGAGCACCACCCTCTTGTCATGAGTTCACGGCGAGTTCACGGATCAAAGCTACACTAACCTCCTGACACGGAACGTTTTCTTCGAGTCTCAGATTTGAGCTAACGGAAGCTGAAGAAATCAATTCCGACAGGTTTAGTTTTAAGCAAAAGAATTCGACTTAATCAAAATTCTCCGCCGTGGTTGTTCATGTCATTGGATTCCTTTCACTCAATACCCATTCATGCTTTCCTTTCGTTAGATTAACAAGAATTCGCGCTTAAATTATCTGAGTTAATTGGTTCTTCGCCAGCAGTTGTGCTCAGTCAGTCGGAAGGGAAGTGAACAGATCTGATTGGTCAATGGAACCGGGAGACTCGACTGAGTTGGCGTAAAGATGGATTAGCAGTCTCATCGAGCTAGTACAGGCTACAATCCTGAGAGAACCACGGTTCTTACACTCGCTCCCTACATCACCGGTGACATAGTCTCGCGCAGCCAGCCGTTTTGCTCCATAGTACTGCTGCACAAACTTACTGGTTTCCCAGATTCGAAACAGCGGCTGGGTGACCGAGACTACCGGTGGCAGTGAACGCCATGAGCTGCACGCACGCCGCCAAAACACGAGATTGGCGAATGCCTGACCCATCGGCGCCATCACGAAAAAGCGTCCAATAGGAGCTGTTTAATGCTTGCCGCTGTTCATAATCGTTAGCACTGGAACACCCGTTACAATGCATCATCTGATCATGAAGAGAGACAGACACCCTCTCAGGCACGAGGTAATCGTGAAGAACACTTCATTTGATCTAACATGGCCTATAGCCAATCGAACATCTTAGACGACCCAACAGGGTTCGCGGCAGCGTGCAGGGCTCTGGAGCAGAGAATGACAGTGGAATCGATCACAAGCAAAAGCGTTGTTCATTTTGTAGCCAAATCGAGTCAGACGGTTGCCAGCACGCCATGGGACGTGCTAGCCTCATTGGCTCCGCACGCCCAGGGAAACTGATATTAACGACGTCCATTACTGGGCGTGAAACCAGTTTATTAATGTGCAGTCGTGTGGCAGTTTTCATTCGGGGATATGAGTGAATTTAATAAATACAATGTAATGCTTTTTTAAAGTGTTCGGTGATTGCTTCGCAAGCTGGGAATGTAATGAAAAGGGAATGGTGCGTATGTGTCACTGGCTACAACAAAATAGACATCTCCGTATTGGTGGCTGCAAGGTAGCGCACGGAGGAACTGAGATGTAACGACTTTCAACCAAATAACCTTTACCCAGGATAAAAGTTCCATGGAGAATACTGCGGGTAGAGTTAGATTGGTTCCAAATCTCGCCGCTAGGATTTAATACTAAGATCGGCAGCGCCTGTCATTATTTCCAAAGCGCTGATTGTTCAACAAAAGCAGAGTCAGTGGATTTTTCAATCAGTCAACGCGTTTCATCGGCAGCTTTACGGTAGTCTCGGTCAACCAGCCGTATAGGCTAGTTGCGAATCTGGGTGGAGCAACGCGGCGGAACAAAACGGCTGGCTGCGCGAGACTAGCATTCCGGACGACCACATAGTCTCGCGCAGCCAGCTGTTATGTTCCGCAGTGGTGCTACACAGATCCCCAGATTCGAAACAGCGGCTGGATGACCGAGACTAACGATTACGTGATCATGGACGACAGGCGGAACGGATGAACCAATGAAGGGGAGGATGGCTTTGATCTCGATGCACCAATAGCAACAAGGGTTAAACCCCATCATCTTCTGCCTTGTCAACTTCGCTCACCTGACTGTAGGGTTACACCGGTGGTCTCAGATGAAGGAACGAGATACCTCAATGTAACCCGACGATAACAAGGTTTTAACAAGTTTCATTATCCGCGGTGAATACACTTTTTTCAAATAAGACAGAGTGATCAAATTAACTGCGAGTGCGTGTTGTAGAATGTGATAACACTTCGGGGATGCTCGGGGTGGGTGCGAGGGATTCGTTGAGTGAACTCTCCGGTGTCTTAGTGCCCAATTGTTGCTGGCAAATGACATTCCGCTCATAAAATTTATGAGCTAATGTGTGGCTCGACTTTTACTGCAGCACGCTGTCAAAGGAGCTTCACATTATAACCCAGTCTCACCAGAAATCTTTCTGGAGAACTAAGGAGCAGTTCATTATTCAGCACATCACTTGATCCTTTCAGGTCAGTTTGGAGCACAAAGTGGCGATTCGACTGGGTATCGAACCTGCGGCTTCTGCCATGACGAGTCTGACTACTGCGCCACCACGCGGGGAAGGGTCAGTGAAAAACCTCGGCGCCAGTTACACGATCCGGGTTCGATTCCCGTTCGTTGCCCTACCTTGGTCGAGTTCTTACAAACTCCGAGGGAACAAATTACAGGGAGAGGAGCGCTTTTCTGTACATTCCTCCCGTACATGTACATTCAATCTGAGGTTTTCCTGTCACTGACCGATGAATGGTGTCGCCATCTCTAAACTGATCGTACAACTATGCGCCCCAGTGTGGAGCACCCGACTGCCATCTGCAGTTCGTCTAAAGAATGACTAGCAAACCCTTCACGGGATGCTGGTACTTTTCAAAACCGAGACAGCAGATTTCTGTTTTTCCATATTATTTGATGGCATAGCGCCCCGGCATAACGCTGGTGACGACATTGAGTAGTAGGCTATACAGGGTATTACAAGAACTTACTCCAAACTTGGAGGAATTTCCTCCAAGCCCCAAACAATCCCAGCCTTTTCAGTTTTGCAGGGAAAGTTTCAGACGCACCTCATAATCGAGATCACTGCTTTGTCGATACTGAATCGTAAATCGTCGAGAAACACCGTTTTAATTCCTGTCTTAATAAGTGTATACAACTTTGCTATCAATGCAGCGATGAGTTATAATCCACCTCGGAGATATACGAGGTGATATACGACACCAAGACATTTTATCACGCCCGTAATAAGCTCAATCCGACATCTTCCTCGATCAGGATTTACGAGGTTATGTTTACATTCTTAGCCAATCAGATCGATGCAAAATTAAGCCGTAACAACAAACTCGGCGATCAATCATGCGGAGAAACTGGGGATGGTTGTCTGTGGGTATCAAATTAAATTTCAGTACAATCAACAGGGGAATTGTACTTTGAACAATCGTAAGGGTAGATTGGTTCCACATCTCACCGCTAGGATTATATTCGATGACGTAGCCAATCAGAAACAGGCCCGAGACTGACGTTGCATTCAGCCAATCCCAAAACTGAATAGAGAGTGGACCGGAGTGGTCCCGCGGTGGAAAAAGGCGCGAATCCAGAGCAGGCGCGCCTCCCTTTTGGCCAACAAATCTGGTAAAATCAACCGTGAAATTCTGGAATTTGGCGCAAATTTCAATGTTCCTAGCACAGGGCGCCCCCTCTTTTCCCAAATCCTGGAGCCGCGCCCGGGAACGGACAGTAGCGCTGCAGGAGCGGAGTGCCAAAGATGGGAACCAGTCTAACGCCGATGATTCTGCAGCACCACTCCGACAGCACCGAAGTGGGATCTAGAAATATCATCACGTAGGGCTACGAAGTCATGTAAGAACCAATCGCTCAACTCCCCGCGGTAAGATTTGGTCAATAACCTCACTCGGTGCGGATGATTAGCTCTTGATAACTTCATGATTTCCGCACTAACCTGGAAGCTAATTTTCACCGGTCTCTACAGCTGCTGAGTCAATTTGCACCGCTAGTTAGATGAGAAGTACTTCGGCCCTGAGGGTTAGATTATCTGAGAGAGTAACCCAAACACATTAAAGGCGGGGTTTCACTTCGATTGTACGACGTCGCTTCGCCGTCAACGACGGTCACCGGCATTCTTCGATTTGGCACAGTCGTTTGGCGGGCGAATTCCGCCGATGTTAGCTGCATCGGCCGATTGGCTGATCAAGGGGATCTTCGCCTGAGTGATGACGTCATAGATTCTCAATGACTGATCCAATCAAACCGACATGAAAGGGCGAGCAGGCAACTTCTCGAGGATGTCTGCATCTGATGAGGCATGTAGCCAAATGGACAGGTACATGATGGATGAGGTTGACTGGGAAGAAAATCGATGGTTCACCCACTTGTTAGAATAAAGATCAGACGTGTTGAGAACCGGTGTCAGTGACAGTTGAAGTGACATGGCGAAAACCAATTATGAATTCCAGTTAGCCAGCAGAGATGGGGGCTTATCAACTGCGCGAGATTTCCCGGGTGAATGACAAGTGTAATGAAGATCTGGTATCTCGCCGCAGAATCTTCCACGAGTATCTCCCAGCCCATCATCCGCAGTTTTTTTTCACTCGGCAAGATTCATCGTTTCAATGACCCTCCGCCATCTTGGTTGCTAGGGCTTTCATATGCAAATGACTTTGGTAGGCAATTCGTAGTTTGGCCCAATCACACGAGCTGGTCTGCCTACCAGATAAATGCGCGCGCAGGAAATTAGTCTCGCGCAACCAGACTCTTCCAAGCTCGCGCTCTTATTACAGTTCCCCGAAGGTCATATGACCGGAAAGGACAGTCCAGCAAAGGCTAAGATGGCGTTGCCGTTGCCGTTGGAAGAATTGCATCCGACAAACGAAACGAACTTTGAGGGCGGCAAGAAAACGTTTCAGCTTGATTCTCTGTAACATTAGAAACAACTTTATTTTATCCGTGTAGGGAACGGCCATGTCATGTGATCGAGAACACGGATCGGCGATTGTTTCCCTGCCCACGCTTCTTCAGGTATCAGGGAAATATTCCTTTGTAATGCCTGTGGGTGTGTAGCAGTAAGTTTTAAACAAGTTTGGCAGCTTGTTGTAAATTTTTCAGTGGGGACTAGTATGCTCCTGGTTACAAACTACACAGTGCGCGAAAGGCTCGTGCAAACATGGAAGACGTCTTTAGGGTCCGCGATAAAGTAGAAAGTTTCTAGACTGGTTGCCGTCTTTGCCGCGGCGCTCCTGTTTCGTCTTTTCGGGCATGGTAGGGATGGGTACACGTAACGGAATAATGTTTTTAATCCCCCGCAGGCAGATAGGCCTACGTGACGAGTTCCCCATCAAAACAAGGTAAGCAACACCTTAATCCACAAGTGACACGTTTGCATTGTGAAGGGGACATCCTGAAGCCAGCAGTTGGTTGCTTCACCCAGATGACAAATGTTGTCATTAGGTAGGGTAATCCTTTCCCTGTCGGATGCCATTAGCCGTGATCAATTCCGATCGTACCTGGAGATAAACACAATAATGTTTGCTAATACGACTGAAGTGCCACCGGATTAGACAATTCAATGACAGCCCGGCCACCGTGCTTCCTTAAAGGAGCTGTTCATACCGGGGTAGCGTTTTTGAATGTTTACCACCTGTGGGTGTTCCCCTTCTATTGTGTTCAAATCATGCACAACGATTGCTGACCAGAATAAAGGAGACCAAGACACAACGAGGGAGTTGCCAATGAGGAACCCGCACAACCTGTTATCCCGACAGGGCGGCGCTGCGAGCGGTTGTAGCGAAGACGTCAAAAGCAGAGCAAATCAACGCGATGTCGTCGCGTCACGATGTCCTTGACGCAGTGCAACACGGACTGAGACGTCGAAAAAGGTACAAACATTCACAGCGCCTCCCAGTAGCGGTAGTTCCCGTTCTGCCGGTTCCTCATTCTGTAGCTGTTGTCACAGTAGGACAGACTCAGACAGTAATAATCACCCGCTTCATTACGAGGCCCACTAGGAGACTGTGTTCCCCATTTCGTTGTCAAATTAGCCATCTGATACGGACCGTCGGTCCTTTACAGAACACCTCGTTCCGGGACCTCGTTTTGCCACATGATTGATGTTCTTTTGACGAAGAACAAAGCGGCCCTCCCTGTTTAACGATAGTTCAGCGCCAGTCTTATCATTATTAGATTCTTTACGAAGCAACACCCGGAATTTTTTAGTTTCGTCGTGGAGTATTTGAAGAGAACCGAATGATGGATGGTGGTAGAAACCGTCAGCGCCTTTAGACTGGAATTGGCAATTAGGCCTGCCTCTTTACGTAGATCCGCTATCACACTGAGCGCTTTTTTCCTAGACCGGTTCCCGTCTTTGCCGCCCACCCTGCCCGAGCGCCGCGGCAAATACGGGAACCAGTCTAGGAAAAAAACAAAATCAGACCAACACCGCTGCTAGACTGGTTCTCTGTCCTCGAGCCCGAGGAGCTCGAGGATAGGGGACCAGTCTACACCGCTGCGTGGTCCAGATGATTTGGAAGATTTGTCTAACTTGAACATTTACGATCCCCACCGATCAACTCCATGTGGGGTGGAATACAAGTAAGTGTTATTTGTGACTGATGAAGATCCCTCGGGAAATCACATGTTCTACTTCAGTGAATTCTGCTCATTCCAAGATCAGAGACGATTGATGACTCCCAGACTGGTTCCCGTCTTTGCCACTGCACTCCCGCGAGCGCGGCGCGGCAAAGACGGGAACCAGCCTATGGATGAGGTAAGATAAGATAAGATAATTTTATGAGGTGCCAGTTCTCAGCAGCGCCATCTGTCGGGCTTGATAATCCAGCCAGATGTCGTTTTCAGCGAGGGCTTGCACCAATTATGACCATTAATCACCCCATCCCATCTAATACTACAAAGTGATCGTCAATAAACCGCTAGATGAACACGGCTAATCTAATTCTACATCATGTAGCATTCACTCATCTAATGTGCAGTTTATTGTCTGCTCTACGTACTAAAGGACGTCTCTAAACGATGGAGTCTCCTCAGTGAAGTTCACGAGTGACCTCAGTGAAGCCCGGGTCTCCTCAGTGAAGTTCTAGCCTCCTCGGTGAAACCCGAGTCGTCTCAGTGAAGCCCGAGACTCCTCGGTGAAGCCCGCATCTCCTCAGTGAAGCTCGCGTCTCCTCAGTGAAGCCCGAGTCTCCTCAGTGAAGTCCGAGTCTCCTCGGTGAAGCCCGCATCTCCTCGGTGAAGCTCGCGTCTCCTCAGTGAAGCCCGAGTCTCCTCAGTGAAGCCCGAGTCTTCTCTCAGTGAAGCCCGAGTCTCATCGGTGAAGCCCGAGTCTTCTCAGCGCCAGCCCGAGACTCAGTGAAGCCCGAGTGTCCTCAGTGAAGCCCGAGACTCCTCAGTGAAGCCCTGGGAGTCTCCTCGGAGAAGCCCGAGTTTCCCCGGAGTAAAGTCGGCTGCATGGCAGAATAAATCCACCGTGAATTCGCGACACTCCAGAATCTTCGTTGAAGATCTATTCAGGCGAGGTCTTTATCTCCTTTAGCGCTCTGTGGCAGTAGAGTGATGGGGTTCTATCAGCTGAAGTGTGGGGCTTTGTTATTCACTGTCTCCTTCAGTGTGGTCAATCCTGCGATGGAAAGCAGAGGTTCAGGTGTGGGTACGAGTACGAATCCGACACCCTCCAACCATGAGTGGTTGCTAGCCTTGTGTTAGGGTTTTAAGGGTCCTGTGGGGCCAACCATTTGACCCAACACCCTGGTATCATATCCGCGGGTAGAGTAGTATTGAGATGTGCAACGTAGCGGGACCTATCTCCACAGCAGAGCCAATAAAATAGTATTGACGACCGAAGTAGTCAAGTTGGACATGGGCAGGAGGTTGCTAGCGGGTATCCTGCGCATCACGTCTTCTTTCGGATCCTCAGTGATCATCCAAGGTTCCAGAGAGGTTTGTCGCTCCACCTGTTGACCGGAGCCTGTTTGATACCAAACCGCGTCAGTGGTAGCTGGCGACAGGAACTCTCTTAGTCTGCACGATGTTTGCACGGCCATATTTGCGCGAAGCAGATTTCTAATCATTCTTGAGATGTCAAGTATGACAGTCAACACATCGCCTTCACAGAGGCAGCTTTTCACAGTTAACAAATCTATAAATGGTGTTACTTCTATTATTGTTCAAATCTCTGGCCGAGTGGGGTTTATTGAACAAATGTCATGTCCAGTGATCGGCCGTTACGCGTCGGTTGGAAAGAAGACGCAGCGAGCGATGCTGATATTGGCAGGGTTGGGTGGAGAGTTCCGGCGGGCTGGTAATGCACCGCTCTTGTTGTAGACAGATACGCTGAGTGGATTTCTGGATCATCTTGATATTATCAGGGGTTCGTAGCACTCGCTACCCCCCAGTTGCTGCCCTACTTCATCGGTGATTGAAGCGTTCAGATCCCTGACAACCTGAGGATGACTTTCTCAGTGTCATTGCTGCGTAATCCCCCAGAATTCTGGATACTCGACTTGTAAATCTGTGCTCATGCAAGATTGCTCGTGATGGCATCCTGACTAGAGACGTGTAATGAATGACCGGTCAAGGTCATCACAAAAACGGACTTGAGGAGACCCAGGGAATATACTGGACTCCTTTGTCATCGTACCGCTTTGGCTTGAGGACAGGCAGCAGCTCAAGCTGTCGATACGCCACCTATAATGAATAGTAGTAACTAAGCGTCTGGCTGTCTTTCACACCTGGTTGTTGTGTCACCTTTTGTCGTTCACTCAGGACAGTGGTTCGCACTTTTCGTTTCAAACATAACATTGGTAACGTGTTGCCAACGAAGTGCAGTGGCAGTATTGAATAGGAATACGCCTACTTGCAGAAGCTGCATGTTACCCACCGTGGGTCTGGAGGTTTTCTTTAATCGGAGGAACTGGTTAGTCGTGGTAAAAAATAGAGTAAAGAAATCAGCAGTGTTGAGGATTCGACTCGGCGGGTTGGGAAGGATGTTCGATACTTTTCTCCAACAAAAGCGAAGTGACGGATATACAAAACATTGTTCGTCTGCCTTTGGACTGACTTCACGCGTCAACAGAAGTCGTCTGCTCGGAGTCCTCGTCTGCAGACAGGTAGAAAGGGCCATCGGTGTGAAATCGAGTTTGTCAGCGATCCTGCTGTGTTACCTGATCTTTTAGTTGGATCTTCTCCAGAAGAATTCCCATGAAAGCTTCCTCGGATATCAACATGAGCAGACGATCCTCTTTCGCCAGAGAAATGGCGATCGTCCCGAGATGTTATTTTGGAAAATTGATTCTCGTTGTTTTTCTCCTCGTCACGTGGCTCTTGGTCCTGGTCGTCATTAGATACGGACAATGGCGGTCAAACGGAAATGACGTAGCGGAAATGGTGTCCGACTTCGATCTGCGCATTCTCGAGGAGGAGAAGAGAAACCTACGGGACGTCTTCCACGAATTACACGAACTCAATGAAAGGTGGATAGGTCCTGTTTCTAATGACACGCAGACGACGAAACCGGAACCGGAAGTCGTCGACCTGCGCCCCCTGACGTGTCGCATGAGAAACTTCGGGACACAGCCACCTCATACCAGTCTAATTCTGGACATGCACCGAAAGGATTATGATGATATTGAGGAATACTTACTGAAAATTGAGGCAGCCACATCCTTGGTTGTAATCAAGGAAATCTTCGTAATTCACGGTGGTTTGAACTTGCAGTACCTTCGGAAAGACACCAGATTCACTTCATTTCGTGCGCTAAATTTCGTGGACCAAAGCAGAATTAGACAATTTCACAGTAACAACAGTGTTTTGTGTGCCAAAATAAAAGCGGCAAAGATGGCGTTTGGGTCGATTTTGGTTTTCGCAGATGGTGACGTCATGTGGACCAAGGGATGGTTGCAGCCGCTGTTGGTCGAGTTGGAAAAGGACCGGAAGACAGTGGCGTCACCTTTGTTTTTTCCTTATGATGAAAACGTCAGTTCTGGGAGCGCGGTGCCTCGGTTTGGAACCGGAATTTCCTGGGGTCTATCCACGGTACTGATAGAAAAATTGCCAGCATCTTGGGATTCTGACGGTCTGACGTCACTGCAATCACCCGCGTTACGAGGTCACGTATTTGCTGTGAAGAAATCATTTTTCAAATCGCTGGGATATTTCGAGGACCAACTTGAAGATGGCGGCGGCGAAAATGTGGAATTATCATTCAAGACTTGGCTCTGCGGCGGTTCCATAAAGATCGTTCCGTGCTCAAGAATAGGGATTCACTTTTTTTACGATCCCCAGAAAATCACAAACACGATAAACATGATCATCATATCAGAGTTGTGGCTGGACTGGTACAAAAAAATGCTTGTAAAGAGCGACTCTAACCAACCCTCACAAACCAAAATGTACAAAATAATCGAAAAACGGAAGACATTTCAAGAAATGAAATGCAAATCTTTCTATTGGTATAGTGAGAATGTCCCAATGAGTATATCACTGCCGCATGCCTCTGCTGTCAACTACGGCCATCTTGTGAGTCACGCCGGTCGGTGCGCCACGCTAGGCCCTGACAGACAGATATTACTAGCCCAATGCCTACCCGGGATTCATAAACCTTACATGCTTTTTCAGTTGTTGACGGACGGGAGACTCATAACTCTTGGTCTATTCCTTCACATTGATGCAGATAAAAATATGGTGCAGCAGGTATATGATGAAACGTCCCCGCCTGCCCTCTGGGTTCTGACGTCAGCAGGTCAGTTGTTGGTGAGAGTGAATAGGGTAAAACACTTGTGTGCCACGGAGGTTGGAGAAAGGGTCAGGGCTGAAACGTGTGTGCCAAAGAAAAAAGAACAAATATGGAAATTCGTTCAACTGAATTGATGCAAAATTTTTGAAAGCAGATAAGTTAAAAATTGCTTTCTGGACAATATGTTGGGCCGGTATTTGCATGGGATGGTTTGAAAATAAAACTGACAGTATTGAAATAAAGACGCCGTTAGCGTTGTCTATCCTCACGCTGTGGCAACGATGGCCGACCGATGCACTGACCTGATTGGTCATAGCAGGCACGTGACCATAGGCCTCATCGGAAGATCCATGTCAGGCATCCATCCCCCTGGCAACAAGGTCCTAGTCCCAGAGTTTTACTGAAATGATCATAATAAACCTCGTTCCCAGTAAACTTGATTTTTCTCTCATGCACACCTTTAAAGGCGCACTGTATTCATTCCCTATCCTGCGCTAACCTCTATTGACAATGTTGTCAACTACCGCTTATCAAGCTCACCCCATGTATGGTGATTCTCATTCCTAGGGTATCCACGTATGCATTGTAGGCCTAGGCCTACTGTAATCATCTCCAACTGGGGCAAATGGCAGTGCTATGATGAAATAACCCCGGTGGCGCCGGCTGTCGACAAAAAGTGGCAATAGCCTACTGTGTCTGTGGTCCTTTCAATGTTCATCACGACGACACTTATCTTTACACATGTTTCGTTGAAGCCGAAGACTTTCTAACGAAATCCTCTTTCCATGCAAAACGACATTCACCGAATCCAAAACTGGATTTGGCTGAGACTATTCATCGAATCCCGGAACCGTGATGGGAGGCCTTCTTGGCTTGATCACATACGATATCGTCATTTATTGCGAGCTTGGAATCAGGACGGGACCACGCCTGGACCACCGAATGAATAGATCTAGACCTAGGCAATAGGCATTGCTTTTTTCACCGAATAGGCTCACTGACACTGGCACGGCGGACCCTGTCATGCTGTAGGCCTANCCAGAAAGCGTAGTTCTCAAGCTTGTTTTTTGGCCTCTTGTGTTTTAATGCAGCTTATATTCCCAATATGTAACTCCCACAGCAATTCACCCTTAATTATCGGACCTCATCATTACATTAATGATATCAAATTGTACATATTTACATGAGAATGGTCAATCCAAGATGTCAGCCAAATGTTCCAGAGATTTCATTCATAAAATCCAAGTCTCGAATGAAATCTCGCGGGACCAGATTGGCCGCCATGTTGGACGTCACGCCCAACGCATTCGTAGCTCCAAATGACGTCCAACATGGCTGACGTGCGAATTATGACGTCAATGATGACGTCACGTGAAGTTCCTCTATAGCTCGCTTGGCGTACAACGGGTCGACGTCAAAGTTTGACGTCATGACGCAAGAGTATTGTTGTTGACGACCGTAGCGTCAAAAGTGCGCATTGTTAATTTTTGACGCCGTGAACTTGCGTCATTTTGTAGGATGACACGGAAAGAGTAAACTTAGCAGCAGGTCTATCTATAGGCCTACAATGTCTCCACAAGCCCAAGAGACCCTGAATCTTTCCAAAAAAGATAGGAAAAATTTGACCCTCCCCGGCGGGAAATCGTCAATGAATTTTGAATGAAACCAGTGGTGGGGATTCCCGCCGATTGCAAATAGAAAGAGGGAATCCCCGCCACTGGTTTCATTGGGTCAATAGGTTCAGAGGTCTGTCATAGACGACATGTGCCAGGTTATTACTCATCAGAACCAGTTTCATTCAATACCCAGGCCTATTCTACAGTGAAAAATGATCAGAAAATAATCTAATTGTAGGAAAAGCAATCAAAGAACGAAAATATACCCCATCGATGCTGCTGACAGTGCCATCTTCCGTCAATACATTGAACTAACTACATAATTGTGCGTCTGCTCTTGGTTTCACCGAATCCGTCAAGTCAGCGAACACATGACGAGAACTGAAACTAAAGACAACGGTATAAAATCAACCCCACCCGTCATTGCGAAAGAGTTCAGGCTCAACCGTTCAGGATGAACTTTGCTCGTTCGTTTTGTGTGATTTTAGTTGTCTCCGTGTGAATCACATTGGTGATTAGGATTATCCTGGACATTTAGCCCGGCAAATCGGCCATCTCTTCATCATTCATACCGGTACCTGATATTATATGATATCATCATGGCAGTCAAGCGACACGGATTCGTCGAATCTTGAGGACTGAGTGTTTCATCTGCATCTGGTGAGTCACTTTGTTAGTCCCTGATAGGGCCTAGAGAAAATAGGGAGGTTTCGTAAGCGCCCAAGGCAATCACTGCGCATTCAAGATGGCTGCCTTGGAATTGTGTCCGAGGGGAAATGCGAGCCGTCACGGAAATTGCCGAGCAGTTGCCTTCGGAAGTTCCGAATGGCGAAACCTCCCTATTGTCAACTGGACGCCCTCTGAACAAGTAGAAAAGGGGTGGATCACCAGGTCACCTTTTATTGATCGGAGGTCGAACTACGGTGTTCTCCTGCTGCTAAGGGCCGGTGTATTTGTATTATTAGTGAGTTTAAGAAACCAAACGTTAACGCTAACGCTAATTACGTAAAAATGACGTCACCCCCAGAAGAAATACAACGAATTCATTCGATGTGACGTCAAAATGATGTCATTAACGTTAGCGTTAACGTATGGTTTCTTAAACTCGCTATTGTTTGTCGTAGTCCCCGGTAAATCTTTAAATAAGATACAGGCATGACAGGGATGCGTACCAGACAAAAGATGACGCATCAAATTGATGCTTGGACTTTGGCTTTATAGCACTAAGGCTTTAGGCCTACTGTATATTATAGTAGCCTGTAGAGTGGGATGGTGCAAGGTTGCAGTCATACATCTGTTTGTACTTGTAGGGGAGAGGGTAGTTTTTGAGGACCATAGCGTTAGACAGCCTACAAGAATTAGATGGCAGGAATAACAAAGACCCCCCCCCCCCNCCCCCCCATAAAAATAAATCTACACGCGTCTCTACCAGAGAATGTTTGCCTGTCAATATTGATTCCTGAGTTTAAAGATAGGTGGCATCCCAATTCGTCATGATATTGACTACAGGATAACCCAGAAAAAGTGTCACTCAAATATTAGCATTTCCATGTTTCTAACAAGTCACAGCCTTAGTATCAACAGAACAGGCTGCTTGATATGCCCACCGAGTTATGATCATTACCTCACCCCACTCACATGACTCAGATATTCACCTACAACAGTCCTTGCCAGGATTACCACAAAAGTCATTCCTTAGATTTTATGTTTCTGGATAAAAAAGTGCTTGGATACTTAAGTAAATTGAAACGTTTCCTACCAGTTCTGCGACGTTTCCCACATTGTTCAACAGGATTGTAGTTTTTCGGCAATAATTTCAGGTGTATGACAGTAGGCCTAATTGAAAGGTGCATTCCAGTAATTGAAGGTATAAGGCAGTAGTTAAAGGTGTATGGCAGTAATTGAAGGGTATGGCAGTAAATGAAGGTGCATGGCAGTATTAAATTAAAGGTGTCTGGCAGATTGGCTGTAATTAAAGGTGTAATGCTCAGTAATTTAATGGGTGTGTGGAATAATTAAATGTGTATATGACAGTAATTAAAGGTGTATATGGCAGTAATTAAGGGTGTACGGCAGTAATTAAAGGTGTATGTGGCAGTAATTAAAGGTGTATATGGCAATAATTAAAGGTGGGGTACGGCAGTAATTAAAGGTGTATATGACAGCTTGGAGGAATTATACTGTCAGTATAATTCCTCCAAGATGACAGTAATTTTAAAAGGTGTATATGGCAGTAATTGAGGGTGTATGGCAGTAATTAAAGGTGTATATGGCAGTAATTGAGGGTGTATGGCAGTAATTAAAGGTGTATATGGCAGTAATTGAGGGTGTAGGCCTACAGTATGGCAGTAATTGAAGGTGTATGGCAGTAGTTAAAGGAATTTGACAGTTGAATTGTAGATGACAGAATTCTTGATAACAGCAGGCATAGGAGAATATGAAATCCTCAAGTTCCATTTATTTCTATGTGGGTTGACAGCAGAAAATGGCCGATTCACTCGAATGGGATTGGCAACCAACGCTCCAGGAGAAGATTACAGAAATCCTTTCACAGTACCCAGATGATGCCCAGATTTTGAAGGTGAGTTGTCGGGTTTTTAGGCCTAACTTGATCAATTAGCAGGGAATGACTGAATTGTCTCCAAATGATCAGGGAATGACTGAACTGTCAGGAAGTTGGCTGATGATAGGAAGTTGATAATGGGAACGTCAACACTTAAAACGACGTCAATGACGTCGCGACGGGTCGATCAATCGCAGAGCCACCGCGTAGCAAAGTTTATCACCGGGTATCTCATTATGAGGAGGTTTGAATTGATTTCTCTTTTCAAGGAAATCATTCAAAACGCAGAAGATTCCAATGCAAAATGTGTCAAGTTCTTGTACGATAAGAACAGCTACCCCACAGTTGGTCTTGAAGATGATACATCTCGTGATCATCAGGTCAGTGCTTTCATAGTTCTATGTTTCATTCAATAAAGAAAGCGTTCTGGGGGTTTGCCTCAGTTGAATAATGTTGAAATCCAAGTTGGCAACATTAGTTTCTTCATTCCACAAGTATACCAAAAGCGTACTTCATCTTCATNATTACAGAAATCCTTTCACAGTACCCAGATGATGCCCAGATTTTGAAGGTGAGTTGTTGGTTTTTAGGCCTAACTTGATCAATTAGCAGGGAATGACTGACTTGTCTCCAAATGATCAGGGAATGACTGAATTGTCTCCAAATGATCAGGGAATGACTGAATTGTCTCCAAATGGTCAAAGTGGTAGATTAGTTTGTTCAGTATCAGTGTAGCTCTTCTCTATCAAATGTTTACTTCAGTGTGTGCAGGTTCAGTTTGCGTGTAATATGATAATCCTCTACTCAAGCTTGATTCACCAAAACCATCCTGTTTTTATCAATGAGGAACCCGCAGAACTAACGTCACGGCGTGGCGCTGCGATCGATGTGCCCGAAGTTTCTTTTTTCTAACATTATGTTAGAAACGCCATTTATTTATGGCGTGAAAATAACCCATTTTTGTTGGTCGCCTGACAGAACCTAACATCATCGTGTAGCTGATGAAAATTTCTTTAATTTCCTTGCTTTTTCCCTTTGGGGACATACATGTAGGTTGGCGATAAAAGCAACGTTTTTGTCTCATTGTTCCTGTAGAAAAATGTACAGGTCACTTTTTCATGATGCAACGTCAACACTTAAAACGACGTCAATGATGTTGCGACAGGTCGATCGGTCGCAGAGCCATCGCGTAGCAAAGTTTGTCACGCGGGTATCTCATTATGAGGAGGTTTGATTTCTCTTTTCAAGGAAATCATTCAAAACGCAGAAGATTCCAATGCAAAATGTGTCAAGTTCTTGTACGATAAGAACAGCTACCCCACAGTTGGTCTTGAAGATGATACATCTCGTGATCATCAGGTCAGTGCTTTCATAGTTCTATGTTTCATTCAATAAAGAAAGCGTTCTGGGGGTTTGCCTCAGTTGAATAATGTTGAAATCCAAGTTGGCAACATTAGTTTCTTCATTCCACAAGTATACCAAAAGCGTACTTCATCTTCATCTGGCATATGCCGATGTGAAAGATGCAGAGCTCATCTGGGAGAGCTCAGTGATATGAATTCAGGGATTCAGGGTAAGGGGTCTAAAAGTAGACCCTATTTTGACAAGATTGACGACAAGTCATTTTACTGGCTTAAGGGGGCGGTAGTGGAAACATACAGCGCCGTTTTAGTGCGGCGGTCGAAGGTTGAACCGTCTTATTTATGAATAACCGTGTATTGTTAATAAAATTAGGCGTCAAGGACAAGCTGATCATGGTTCGTTGCCAAAACCTACACTCTTTCAAAAATATTGTCCAGCACAATGCTTTTGTACACCCGGTGCGTCCGTGCGCATAGGCCTATTTTAATGACAATAAGGAGGTTACTTTAATAGCCCGCGTATTTCGAAAAGCGTAGGCGTGTTTGGGCCAAAATATGAAAATTTCGGGAAGACTTTTCTCGTCCATCAGGCATCGCACTTCAGTGGTTTCTTTTCATCTGGCAGCAGTATATTTGTGCGCAGGGCGCGACGTTGAGATTTTTTCACTATTCAACAGGATTCGGGAGATATTCAAAAAGTTCATTTTTGACCAATTTTTGGCACAAATTACATAATTATCATTACTAAGAATTAGAATTTGCAAATTATCTCAACGTCGGCACCTGCACATATGTATTCCCCAACATTTGGTGATAAAACGCCAGGTCCCAGTCGCGTTGTTGCCGAGAAATCTATGACGAAAAAGCCAAATGGGGGGTCTCATTGTTTGCTTAATTAGCTGATTAATGAAAGATGAAAGCACATCGTTTACAATTCAGATGTGTAGAACAAGAATAGCAATTTCATAGAAATACATGAAATCGATGCTACCTTTTTGCTTGAAGAAAATATGAATTGTTTTCAGTCGCCATTTGCAGTGCGCTTCCTTATGGCTACCGCCCCCTTAACAACAAACAAGTATTGTCAATGATCTTCCCACCACATGGTTGACAATTGGTAAGGATTTTACATACCCTGTGAGAATTTTTTTTTACTATATTCCAGCCACCTTCAGTTGTCTTAAACATTTTCCTTTTCCCTTTCAGGGTGAGGCGCTATACGCCTACAATGATGCCACCTTCACTGAGACAGACTTCAAGAACCTTCTGAATGTTAGAAGGAGCACCAAGAAGACAGACCGGGCGAAGGTTGGAAGATTTGGTCTTGGCTTCAAATCAGTCTTTCATTTGACAGGTAAGATCTGAATGTACATCCTTATGTATCACTTTAGAGGAGCTCACATTACTTTAGAGAACTCCATAGAGTAATGTTGTCTTTTGGCTGAAGGCCCATCCCTACCGCAACAGATGTTCTTCCTGTTTTATTCATCACTTCTCGAGTTATATATTATTGTACGCCTGTTACATTGACATCTCGCGGGCTCGGGGGTACCGTACGACAGAAGGAAAGGCGTGAGACCAATTTGTAGTTTTAAGAAATATCTACAATTATATTATTCGTGAAGATATACGGTAGTACAATCGGCCGAAGGTGAGGATGTTAGTTATTCACAATTTAAACTCTAAGCAGGATACTGAACTATATTGCGGTCGCGATAGGGAGCAGGTTCGGGCGCTACGGCGGCAGATAGAGAAAGGCACAGTACATTACCACGTGGTACGAATATTCAGCACTGCTAACCCCCGGGGGTACGTCACAGCCGCGAATCAATGTTGTTCAACGATACGAACACCATTCATCAGTAGCTCGTCGTGTCGCGCCGTCGCTGCAATCTTCGCCATTACTCGGAAGCTCGAAGTCGCACTCCTCACGGTCGTCGACACACCCACGAAGCCACGTCGTCTCTTCTGCCATGTATTGCGCCGTCAATGGGAATGCCCTAAGGAACCTGCTCAGCTCCCTTTTAAACCCTCACGATGAGGTAAGCGTACGCGTAACGCGG
The DNA here is from genome assembly GCA_002633025.1 of Notospermus geniculatus. Taxonomy (NCBI): domain Eukaryota; kingdom Metazoa; phylum Nemertea; class Pilidiophora; order Heteronemertea; family Lineidae; genus Notospermus; species Notospermus geniculatus. The sequence continues at coordinate 590,092 of NMRB01000026.1, read as the reverse complement.
CTCGCGGCCGGGTCACCGGTACAAAGTTACGTAAAGTTCCACGAAAGTCCTAGTCAGTTCGCGTTTTGATTGTAACAACGCCCTTGCAAGAAAAAGATTGCCATGAATGTTCATATACGTTCAATACAACCTGTAGCCCCCCCCCCTCCGAAAAATGCATTTAGCATCATTTCTTTTTGTTAGTGTTTTCTTGAAGGTCATTTGTGTGAACCTGTTTGAAGCAGACTGCATGAAGACTGACACATCTGTATTTTCTTACTGGTGTCCTGAGCCACTCATTCCACTTAGGTTTACTTCACAGAGTTGCCAACCCTTTTGAGCGGAAAGCATCTGGCCAAGATCAGTCCATATTTGGCACGTCTGCCACGCAAGTCACATTTGCAACTGAACAAAGATTTCCCAGCAGAATTAGACAGTTTCCGAGGAAAATTTCAAGGCTACGATGATGAAGCTTCAAGGACTGGTGTCTACAACGGAACCATTTTCAGGTTTCCTCTCCGAAAACATCCCTCAGAGATATCAAAAACACTGTACAATGAAGAGAAGATCATGGACTTGTTCAAGGCTCTCAAGGATCGAGCTTACATGAATTTGCTCTTCTTGAAGTCCTTGGAACTGATAGAGGTTTACGTGCAAGAAAGAGGTGCAACCAGCCCGACACTTTTCCTGCGTATTTCTGTTGTGAATAGCGACAGATCCATGCTGGATACAAGGGCAAGATTCTTTCAACAGCTTTGCACAGAAGAAAATGACATTTTGAACGAACAGCGTCACCTGACTTACCAAGTGGACATCAAGAAAACAGATGGTTTGGGGAAACAAGAGTTGAAGAGCTTTCTTGTGTGTCATTTCTACGATGGCAAAAATGTATCACAAAGTATGAAATGTTTGCTGAATGATGAACAACTGAGCTACCAACCACTGGTCAGTGTTGCTGCCCCCTTGAATCAGGCAAATGATATCATTCCTGTCCCCAACGGACATATCTTCTGTTTCCTACCTCTACCAATCCATGATGACAACAGTCCAACTGGTCTCCCAGTCCATGTAAGCAGTTTCTTTGTCGTAAGCTCGAACAGAAGTGAGATAAAATGGCCGACAGCGAAGCAGGACCCTGCTAAGATGTCTGATAGTCTGAAGTGGAACCGTTGTCTTCTGACAGAGCTCGTTCCACGGGCATACTCACAGCTTCTTCTAGATGGAACCAAACGGTCAACATTCCAACCAAGAGATATGTTCAACGCATTTCCTGACGTCGATATCATTGACGAAAAGTGGAGAAATACATTCCTGACACCGTTCCTAACAGAGGCCATCGCATTGCCGATTTTCCCAACAGCTGGTACGACAGGGCAATACGTCAGAGTAAAGGATGCTGTCATCTGCCCTCTCTCACTTGCTGCAGAAACGAGGCAAGTGTTGGTGCGCGTACTGCGAGACTGTGGACGAAATGTTGTCTGTCTACCAGAACATATAATCAGAGCAGTGAAGAGATACAGCCGGGAAGCACCAGTGGAAACAACACCCAGGGTTGTAGCACAGGAGATGAGGAAGTCTATAAAGTAAGTGCCTTTGGTTCTCACTGCTTCTGTTTGTCCTCATCTTTCTCAAGCTTTGCCATCAATTCTCAGTGCGATACACCGCCTTTCTTGCAGCACTGTTGTATTGTTTCTATCCATTCTCAAAATACTTTCAGTCCTATAAAATTTGACAGTGTCACTCTTTTCTCCAGGTACAAGTCTTACTCACGAGAAGAGAAGTTATGCTTACTGCAGTACCTTCTTGGGGAATACCCAGTTCAACCAGCTGACTTCCATCATTTCCATGGCCTGGAATTACTCCCTCTATCTGACGGAACGTTCACAACATTTGGACCAAAGACTGCACAACCGGCCATCTTTGTTGACATGGAAAATCTTCAACATCTCTTGCCAACCCTAGAGCGCCGGTTCCTGAGTAGCAACTTAGATGTGACATTGTCCAGCAAAATCCGCCAGCAAAATATGCTAGGTAAATCTTTTGTGGATATTCATGTACTGTACATTTCTTTACCAGCTCAGTTATAACCCACCCCTCATGACTGATTCTTGATGCATATTGTTGGGACCATTCAGGACTTACAGTTTAGTCTTCAATTGGAATTTACTCCCCTTGAAAACGTGCTGTTGTGGTATGAGTATTTCATAACTTACTTAGTTAATCTCCTCAATTTTTCAGCTTACACACAACTTGCTCCCTGCACAAGCCAGACTGTCTTCCAACTCTTGCCAAGCGTATTCCCGGGGTACTGTGCATCGCAAAAGACTGTCAACACAAGTGGCAACCCAAAGCTTCAACACCTAACAGACATTTGGCTCAAGAACCTGTGGTTGTTCCTCACCCGTGCTGTCTTGAGTTATCCCAACCATATGGACTTGATTAAACATCTGCATATCTTACCCATCAGTTGGAGCTCAGGAAATCTTCAACTGACCAAACTCAGTGGTGGTGCAATTTGTGTTGCAGACCATCTCCATGGCAAAAGCCTTCCTGAACATCTTGCCAGCACCTTGAAATACTTCAACATAACAGTTCTAGTTGAGATACCAGATTACGTGAAGCAACATCCGCGAGTTTTCGACCGCTGGATCTTTCAGCCAAACCCCGAGTCCGTCATGCGAGCTCTCTTGAAGGCCAACAGTGAGGACTCCAGCACTGGCGCAGAACATTGCCAATTCAACAGATATGCGAGCAAGGCCCAGAGAGAGGCAGTGCTGAAGTTCTTTGAGCCACTTTCCCGTTCTGGTTACAACGACTTCAGATCATTGCTTAGGAACCTGTTTTTGTTTGAAACAGTGGATCAAAGCAATTACCAACCAATTCATTTCACAAGCATAGCTAAGGCACAGTTGGCAGTTCGGGAGTACAATATCCCTGTAAGGTCTCGCTACTTACTTCTGAATGTCGGCAACGCAGTGGCTTTTGAGATGTCCAAGTTCCTTGGTGCCCAAGTCAGAACTGAGACCCAAATCCTTGAGGACTACGTCTTTCCAGAAATAGAGCAAAGATGCCTAGGGCCCAAAGAAGTGCAGGAGGTTATGATGTACACACTTGGTGACTATCATGGCCACATCAAGCGAAGTGGGACATTTCATAAACGTCTTGTCAACTTGGCATTTTTGGATGTGTCGGGCAGAGCGAGACGGGTTTTTGATTACTTCGATCACAGTGACACCATCCTCAACAGACTCTTCTACGCTGAGGACAAATTTCCTCCAGTTGTATACCGAGGTTACTTGGAAGTACTTCAGAAACTAGGCCTGAAAAAGAGGCACCAAGTTACCTGGCAAGATCTGCTGACGACAGCTCAAGTGATTGATAAACAGGGAAGGACTGACAAGAAGAACATGGAACAGAAAAGTCAAGGTATCAGTGAAATTGTAACAGAAAATCGAGGGATAATCATGGTGAATGGCATTAAGGAGCAACTGAAGAACCTCGCATGGGTACCAGTACAAGAAGACAGAAACTCGTTTCCACAATGCTTACCTTGGGGAGCTGTAGGACAGAACTTCCAGAAGCCAAGTACCGTATGTCTGTCATCAGAGATTTCCATAGCTGGTTCTTCCATGCCGTCAGTCAAGACAGCAATAGTGAAAGACGAAGTGGTGAGACTGGTGCGTGGTGGAGAGTTATTGCCCTTGGCAAAGGTTGTGGAACATTTGAAAAACATTGTAAACCACTACAGACCAGAAGAAAAGGTCCTTTTGATGGGATTTGTGAGACAGGTGTATGACACTCTGAAGCTGTACCAAGTTGCCTCCGTCCAGGCACAGATGTCTTCAGTCGGGTTGATAAACTGGGTCTGGCATGGCAATGGATTTGTTCAGGCTGATTGTGTGGCATTGAATCTCTCTGATAACTTTGCCCCATATGCCTTTACCTTGCCTGACGAGCTCCAAGGAATTCAGTCGTGGCTTCTCCAGATGGGTGTCAGACAAAGATGTGATTGGTTCCAGTTGTTAGAGCGAATCAAGCTTTGGCATGATGAACATGGCGATACCAATCGAGACCGGGTTGCTAACGATCTTGTGATCATAACGAAAGTACTGAGGAAGATTGTGAATGAATCTTCTGGCAGTTCTCAACAGTTGAGTGGTCAGGGAAGTCACCTTCTGCTTCCGGTGGAGAATTTTGAAGGAAGGTTACAGCTTATGCCTGCAAACAAGTGCACGTCTGCAGATATCTTGGAAAGAAGTCTCCTCGAAGATGTATTTTCGCAGGATGACAGCAGCGAGACTGTTCATTACATTCATGACTCGGTTCCAAGGGACCTTACAGAAGCACTGGGTGTGAGCACAACTACAAACCGATTGCTTGAAGATGACTCTGAAGGAATCAGCTTAGTGGAGAGTCATGGACAGGAAGAATCCCTGACACATCGCCTGAGGTTGCTCATACAAGACTACCCTGATGGTTTGGCCATTCCAAAAGAGTTGATCCAGAACGCAGACGATGCTGGTGCTACTGAAGTGAAATTCCTTTACGACGAAAGAGAGAATGTGGATCATATGGATGGTTTGTTGGATGCTGGGATGAGAGAATGTCATGGAGCATCACTTTGGGTGTATAATAATGCCATGTTCACTAAAGCTGACCTGGAAAACATATCAAAGCTGAGTGGAGCAACGAAAGAAAACCAGGGTGACAAAATTGGAAAGTTCGGCCTTGGGTTCAACGTCGTATACAATGTCACAGATGTCCCAAGTTTCATTACAAACGAGTCGGTTGTTTTCCTTGATCCACACCGGTCACATCTCGGAAAGGTCAAGAGAAGCCCAAGTGATACTGGGCTGAAACTCAACATTTGTACCAACAACAGACGAAGTGTGAACATTCGAAGGAAGTACTACAGCCAGTTCCATCCATACAATGGAGTCTTTGGTTGTCAGGTTGTGAAAGATGCCCAGCAGGTTCCCTTCAAAGGAACGCTCTTCCGACTCCCACTCCGGAATTCAGGAGCGAGGAGTGAGATAAGCAATGTGCCATACACAAAAGATGACGTGAGAGAACTCTTCCAACTGATCATTAATCAAGCCAGCAACTTGTTTCTCTTCACACAGAATGTGAAGTCCATAGAGCTCTATCATCTACCTGGAAATGTGAGCGACCCATCGAAATCGGATCGAATTTTTCGAATGGACACCACGCTTGATAGAGTTCTTAAACCACTACCAAGTACCGTCGGCGTCACCAACCAGAGTTTGCTGGCCACAGCTTCCTCCCTCGTGAGCAACAGAAACTACGCTCTGCCACAAGACATAAGCCGGACCTCCATTGTTGTTGCGGACCTGAAGTTCAAGTCCAGTGGAAGGCTAACACTCAAGGGGCAAAACACGAAGGTCCTTTGGCTGGTACATGATTGCATCGGGACAAATAAATCCATGGTACATGCTCGTGAAAGTGACGAAACATCCTATGTTCCAGTTGCGGGAATTGCTGTCCAGCTTGAAAAACAGGATGGAAAATATCAGCCCATTTTGTACAAGGGAGGATCAGGTCCGTTGTTCTGCCATCTTCCACTTCCATCGTCTGTGAGGAGTGGATTACCCGTTATTGTCAATGGAAGCTTTGCCATCAAGCCTGATCGACGCCAGATCGTTCAGATCACATCAGATGACAAACTAAACAATCCCCTGGATGCCTGGAACGAGAAGTTAAAGACGGATGCCATCACTCTGGCTTACATTGGTGCCCTCGACCAAATCAAGGAGGTGTTTGCCGGCCATTCTGATTTCTACTCTCTCTGGCCCGACAAAAGTTTCATTGATCACGGCTTTGAATCATTCCTGTCGAGTTTTTACACCTCTCTTGCAACTGCCAAGAATGGTTTGTCGCCACACATCTTCACCAATGGCGATGTATGGGTTGACTTTGGACATGTTGTCTTTCTTGATGATACGTTTGCCCACTCTGATGTGCGGGATATTGCCCGCGAAGTTCTACAGCAGTATCTTGACAAGCAACGTCCACTTCATGATAGTAGAAGAGTAGCGTCGATTCTGCCTCAGCATCTGAAGACTGGCTTCGCAGATTCAGTTAAGTCCAAGATCTTCAGTCTTGCCAAGACATATGCAGAGGCCATCCTGCCATATCTCAAAGAGATCGAGGGCGAAAAAAGGAACCAGTTACTCTTGTTTGCCTTGAAGCATACAAAAGGTAATCCTGAGCTCAGGGCTCTGCTGATGGCGAATGCCTGCATTCCTGTTCAACCGACTGGTACAAAATTTGTCAAGCCACGCGAACTCGTCAGTCCAGCGGGAAGACGAGCAAGACTGTACGAGGTAGATGACAATGTTTTCCCTGTTGCCTGTTTCTGTGAGCAGAAATATCTTGCCATTCTGAAAGACTTGGGGATGAACGTTGATGACTTATCATGGGATATGATCATGGAGAGGGCAAGTTCTATAAAACGGAAGGAACAGATGGAAAGACTGAAACACTGGATTTCCTATGTAGATCAGAAGCTACAAAGAGGGATTGATGCCACACCGAACCCAAGTCAGACCCAACAACTACGGACAATTAGATTCCTGCCGGTACTTCCAAAGCCAGACCAATATCCAGTTCCTTGGAAAGGAGATGGCCGTCAAGACCTTGTTGCAGCCAGTGAGGCTTATCCAAGTCATTACCAGAAACTTGTAGGGAGTGCCTGTCTTATTGTTGATGAGAGGGCTTGCGGCTTGTCAAATGTACCAAGGTCCAACAAGATAAGGCAGATATTGGGACTGGCTGACAGAAGTCTCCAAGTGGATGATGTTCTGATTCAACTGAAGGGTTTGGAAGTCTCTGTAAATACCTATGTTGTAAAGGATATTTGCAAGCAGGTGTATGAGCATTTGGAATCATGTTGCAATGACCATTCTGTCGCTGCACTTATTGGGAATCGATTGAAGGGATCTAGGTGTCTACTCGCTGATACTGATGACGTGTTCATGGACCCGAAGCATTGTGCCAAGCACGGCGTCAACATCCCCAAATTCCTTCATGTTGTTCAGTACCCACTCACCTGCCAACAACGACTGCTGTCCGCTCTCGGTGTGAAGGATCAATTCCATGGCACAGATTATGTGGAGGCCCTTCATCGGATTGGTTTCGTTGATGGGATTAACGTTGCGAGGGATGCAGCAGAAGCCCTACAAATGTGGTTACCAAGGAATAATTGTACCCCAGCTGAAGTCGAACACCAATGTGGTAAATCCATCCTTCTTCCAACAGAAGAGAAAGAGAACGCTGAAGGCTGTTGGGACCTGCTGCCTGTGGGTGATTTATGCTTGAATGCTCATGACGACACCATCAGTCCCTCAGCAGCACCAAGACCTTGGCTACGTCGCACTGTTGGTGAACAGAATATCCGCTATGTCCACCAACGCATACCAGCCAGAGTTGCACAAGCTCTTGGAGTGAGGACAGATCGACAAAACGTACTGAGCAGATTAGGAGATGGCACTCCTTTTGGACAGAACGAGCCACTTACCGGACGGATTAAGGGTATTCTCAAAAATTACCCATGTAATGAAGGGGTTCTGAAGGAGTTGTTACAAAATGCCGATGATGCTGGTGCAACTGAACTCCGGTTCATTCTCGACAAACGACAACATGGAGCGGAGAGAGTGTTCAATGAAAACTGGAGACATCTCCAGGGGCCAGCCCTTTGTGTTTACAACAACAGGCCTTTTTCAAAGAAAGACCTCAAAGGCATCTGCAGTCTTGGAGAAGGCTCCAAGTCAACTGACCCCACAAAGACAGGTCAATATGGTATTGGCTTCAACAGTGTCTACCATCTTACAGACGTACCGAGTTTTCTTACTGATGGCCATGAAATAGGCAGAACTCTTGGAGTACTCGATCCAAGTTGCAAGTATGCACCTGATGCCAGCCCACAGAATCCTGGGCGCTGCTTCCAAGGCGATGACCTTCAAATAGTAGAGGAAATTTTCAAGGATGTCTTCCCTGGATACCTAGAAGACCGGTTTGACCTGAGGGGAGCGACAATTTTTCGACTTCCTCTACGCAGTAGGCCCATGGCAAATATATCTGCAATTAGTGAAAATGTTGTGGATGTCAGAAGCACGGAGGTACTTCTTGAGGTGTTCAAAGCAGAGATGTTCAAAAATCTCCTCTTTGTGAATTCAGTCCGCACCATATCTTTGGAAAGTCTTGGAGGTGTCCCAATGAACCCATACTCTGTCCATGTGAGCATAACTGATGAAGACAGCAAGGCACTGGATGACTTCGATGCATATGTAAAAACCGTGAGTGAAGAGCTACAAAGTGGCACAAAAACTCTGCAGGATATTCAATACAGGGATGTAATCTACACCCTTGCAATGAAGGACTCAGAAGGAAGGGAACAAGTATGGTCAGTTTGTCAGTGCATTGGCTTACCTGAAGGATGTACTGTTCCACCAAGTATAGCAGAAGCTATAGCGTCAAATGATTTGGCACTGCTGCCAAGAGGTGGTGCCGCTCATCTTCTCTCTAGTACCCAGCCAGTTAACGGGCGCCAGATATCCTGCTTCCTACCACTACCCGCTCGCGAGGACACGAAACTCCCCATTCACATCAATGGTCACTTTGCGCTGGATACAGCAAGGAGAGCTCTATGGGAGGACAGCAAACAAAATCCCGGATACAGAAGCATGTGGAACAGCCTAATGATGAAGATCATATCCCAGGCTTATGTTTCGTTGGTGGACCGCGAGTGCTCCAAACTTCAGGCCAAAGCAGATGTGACCACAGATGAGTTGCAGCAGTTCTATTATGGCCTGTTCCCAAATCTTTCCAAAGTCACTTCAGCTTATCTTCAAGAACTTATAGGGGCTTTCTACACGTCTGAGCGATTCCTGAACATGGCGTGTTTGGCGGTTCAAACAGACAAGGGTGAGCACATCGAAACACGATGGTTCAGCTCCAGCAGTTGCGAGCAAGGTGAAGCATTTTTTGATGACCTTAGCCCAACATTGGTTAGAGTAACTAGGTATGAGCAGCAACCCCTCTACAGGTCCATTGGCCTAACTCAGGCTTCCCAGAGAGCACACACCACAACGGAAGTGGATTGGTTTCATTCCTTGACAACTATCCTTTGTAGACTTGGTTTCAACCTGCTGTGCGCTCCACTGTTCATCTACAGGGCACTCCGAAAGCTGAAAATTGGTGTCTGTAAAGTCGAACCAAAGACGGTATTGGAGTACCTCTACAACTACAAGAAGCATGCAGATTGTACATTGAAACACCGTCCTACACATGTGACGAAATCAGCATTCCAAGATGTACAGTCTGTAGTTGTATTGACAAAATATTGCTACCAGAGGCATTCAGGTGGGGAAGAGGAAACAAGGTCGTTGGTTGGGCTACCACTGTGCGTATCCTGTGATGAGATGTTACAAGAGTTTTCTTCAGCTGGTCCACTGTTTCATCCAAGGTTTTCCTCTTTGGCTCCACACTGCCGAGGGCACTTCATTGCCAAGAAGGTCTACGATGCCATCCCTAGTCACGTCCGTGAGAAAGAACCCCTTGCATTGGTACCGCTGACAATTGAGAAACTGGCCCCACTTCTGCCTTCACGATACCAGGATCACCGGGTAGAATACAGGATGGTTTGGGATCCACTTGCTGAACGTACACGTACAAGGAAAGCGTGGGTAGAGAAGTTATGGGAGTTGATCAATCATGAAGTTGATCAGGTCTACCACGAGAACCAAAAATTGGAGAATGTCAGAGAGTACGCAATCAAGCGACTTGAGCCCTTGAGGGAATATTGCATCATACCAGCACATGACACGGCTACGAATCTGCACTATCTGTTCCAACTGAAGTATGCAAAATGTGTTAGAAGTCCCAAATACCATGGTGACTTCGATGATATTTCAAGTCTTTTGGCAGATATTGGAATCCCTGAACTCTCAACATTTTTGATGGATTCTACCCACACCTCACTGAAGCTACCTCTCCCAATAGAGATAGTGTCACACTGTGATGATCCACATGGCATACTCTATGCACTGTGGATGCTTCTGCAACAACCAGCATGTGCCGAACGCCTTCGCAAAGTTTCAGAGGTCAAAACTAATGCACTCAAAATGAGAGAATACTTGGCTGGGCCATTCAAGACGAACTGCACACCTGACGAGGCAGAACCATTCAAGACGAACTGCACACCTGACGAGGCAGAACATTTGCGTGCATTACCAATACATCAGTTGGTGAACGGGAGCATTGGTCCTCTGAATGAGTATGGATGCTACTTAGTTCCTCGAGGAATTCCAAAAGCTGGTCTCGACAACTGGTACTCCAAGGGCTCACAGGAGAAGTTCATATTCCAGACAGGCACTGATGTTGACAGAATGTACAAAACGCTTGGTGCAGTTGAAATGACTGTAGTTGACCTCTATGTTCAGCTGATCCTGCAGGAAATAAATTTCCAACAGTTTCTGAATATGGAAGAGCAGCTGGAACACCTTGATTATATCAATGAAAACGTCCTTCCACGTCTAAAGGAGTCAAGCGAAGAGTACAAAGCACTGATTGCATCACTTCAAAGGCTGCCATTCCTTGAGAATTCAGACGGTGTCCAATCATTGGCGAAAGAGTTCTTCAACCCAAATGTCAAACTGTTCAAAGCTATGGAAACAAGCTTCCCTCCGCAGAGATTCTGTACTTATGAACGACTTGAGCTGCTGAAACTCTGCGGGATGAAGTATGATGTGACCGGGGAAGATCTTATCAAGTACGCTGAGAGAATAGAAAACGAAGGAAAACAGAACCCCACTACAGAGGAAAATGAGAAAAATGAGGAAAACGCAAAGCTGATCTGTGAGAAACTTGAAAATCAGGAGGAAAATATCCTATTTCAACTGAAGGGTATCGCCTTTTTGCCGATAGGGAGAGTCAAAGATAAGTACTCACGACTTCATCCTCAGTACCAACAAGAAAATGAAAGATGCACATACGTTGCATTCCAAGGAAGCTGCTTGTACGAAAACTTTGAACTCTGTTGGACAGTTTCTTCCATTCTCCCTTCCTGGACGGGGCTGTTGGTGCCCACTAAAAACTTTAAGACCCTTGGCGTCGAATATCCTGTTTCATTGGAAACTGCAGTAAAACACTGCATCCAAATCACACGCCGTCAGTCTGGGTTGAATCTACAGCATCAGATCCACCAGAAACTATCCTTCATCACAAATCTAATGGACCACATTTATATGCACCTTGTCAACACGTCGAAGACTGAGGGAGTTAAAGAGCTGAAGAAACTTGCGAGTGAACCCTGTGTGTGGATAGAAAAGTGGAGTTGCTTCGTTTTCCCTCGGCAAGTAGTAATGTCCTTGCACAAAACGGAGCAAATATTGCCGTATCTTCACAAACTCCCCAAGGAATTGTTGAAGTACATTGATGTTCTGGAGGCCATCGGAGTTGAGGCAGAAATCAGTTACAAACACTACGTCATGGTCCTCAAGATGATAAAAGATGAAGTTGGAGACAGATGTATGGACCTTGAGTCTGATATCAATAAGATGAAAGCTGCTTCAGTTGCCATCAACCGGTGCCTGAGTCTGGTGTGTAGGCAGAAAAAGATCGATTGCAATATGCCATTGTTCCTGTTGAGCCGGGGGAGGAAATTGGTGAAGTCTTCTGATTTATACTATGTGGACATGCCTACTTTGGGATTGAGGATAGAGGGAGTCAGTTTGCCTGTTCCACTTCTGCATCCAATAGACGGTGATTTGATAAGGCTTAAGCACCTGGACATCAGAAAGATACCAGAGTCCATTCGACCGAAAAAGCTCTCCGACCTAGTGGAGGAACAAGTTAATGAGGATTCGTTGGTTTCCAGCCCCAAGAAAGGTGGTGATGATGCAGACAATTGGTTTAAAGATCTCATTCAAAATGATGACTTCTGTGCAGGATTGCAGAGGCTGCTTCATCACGATGCGATGGAACAAGATGATGTCGCTGACTTTGATGAGAAATGGTCACTGTTGCTGAGTCATCTGATGGGGATAGAGTTTCTTCATGTAGAGAAAATAGTCACTGTCTTGAAGTTCAAGGATGGAGATTTTATTGCTGGAACAGAAAGCAAACATGAAAAACTCCACGTCAAGATGACCGGTACCACATGCTGTGTGTATATTGCGAGGGACACCAGCAGTAGGGAGGCAGGCAGACGTACAGATGGAGTGAATGAGAAAATGAAATATGCCGAACTCCTGAAGCATATAGTGGAAATCTGCTTTCCATCCCTTTCAAAGGAAAGAGCAAGCTGCATTGAAACTATACTGTGGATACCCATGCATGAGATCTCCAGCTATCTTGATAAACACGACATCATGGTGTACGGTGGGACATTTCTCAGAATGGCACCAGAACTCGGGAGCTTCATACCACAAAGCAAACACTGCTTGCTGACTCCAGATTTCCTGCAGTTCTTTCCTGATGAATTCATTGGATTTGAGCTCGATGACCCCCTCAACCACGGAGAGGAAGGACAAGCAACCTATATCTATGCGAAGGTTGTGAAGGTGTGTCCACATGATAAGACCAAAACAGTAACACATCGACAGTATGTCATCGACATTGGCACTAGGGGACGAAAAGTCACGGTCTTCTCCTCGTCAATGTACAAGCTTTCAAAACCATCACTTAAACCCTCCCAAGAGGCACCTGAAGACATTGACATTGGGAAAATACGGGAGCAAATTGATGCTGATCTCAATTACGCCTTTTATAAAATGGACGAGGAAGACAGAAACCGTGTGCTGAAACGGATGGTGTTGAAATGGCAGCCCGAGAATCACCCAGGACACAAGGACATTGCGAAGGAGATCCTGAGATTTATGGACGACAGAATCAAGAAGATAGAGGATGACTTGAACAGGTCTCATAAATCAGAGGGTAGGGCCAGCGCAACTAAGTGGTATGGTGTGGAGCATATTTCCTTGTATGCTTCACGGCGTGCACAAGAGCAGAGAGAAGGAATCCAGAAACAGCGACAATGGCTGCAGTCCAATGATCACGCTAGGAAAGGTCTTGGTAACCCTGCTGACTACTCCTACCTGTGGGATAGCCGCCGGAACCCACAACCAGGCGAGGCCAGGCGATGGTTTCGACAAGCCAGGAGAGACCTTGAAGCCTCCACCAATGATAACACCAACCACGACTACGAATGGGCACTCTACAAATGTCATCAGGTAAGTCGACATAATACTTAAATAAAGTGAGGCCTTCTTTCAAATTGTTCATGGGAAGAACCGATCATGATCAGCTTTTAAAAGTCAGATTTTATTGAAAGGTAGAATATCTTTTTATAAAGATTGCCAACCTTAATCCTCTGCTACCTTGGCATACCGTATTTCTAACTTGCTTGGCCCCACTGATGCTGAATTAACTTATTAAGACCGCTAACCTTATCCTTAATTTACTTATTAAGACCACTAACCTTGTCCATAATTTACTTATTAAGACCATGAGATTTTCCGAAAATTGGATTTGTTACTTTCCAGGCTGCAGAGAAAGCACTGAAAGCAGCTTACTACATGAAAGACTCAAAGCAGAACATTCATCACGACCTCGTTCAGCATGCCATGATCCTCAATGATCGAGACCTTAATCATCTCGCTGGGGATATCGCACGTGAACTCGAAGATGGGATGAAGCTGAGGTACCCGGATCGCCTCTCGTATCCATCAATACCCCACGACATCTACGGTCAGGAACAGTTCACCAGGATCCGTGAGATCACAAAAAGATTGCTTCGAAGGGTTGAAAGTTGTTACTTGTAGTGCTTCTTTGATGGGACAGGCATAGAATGTAATGCCCCCGATATCAGATGTCCGCTTCTTTTGTTCAGGGGACATCTGGTAACAGAAGTTCTGTTTGTCAGTGCCAGGCTGACCNCACATCGGCTGTCGTCTGCTTGGTAGCTGCAGTAACATGTTGTCTACGAGAAATGTGGGTTTTCCAGCCTTCAGGTGGGGAGGTGCTATTCACTCATGACCTGATTTACTTCTGTCTTCAGTGAGGATCACAGAGCAAAACATAGATCTCTCGTGTGTCCAGTGGACCATAGTGGACACCTTTGGGAGGAGCAGTTGTTCATAATTGGGAGGTGTCTTGGTTGCAGAGGTCAAACTGATGAAAATAATTTGGGACTAAATTTTGTTATCTTAGAGAGGTGGCCTCCTAGAGGTGTCCGCTAAGGGAGGTTCCATGAGATTGGTAAAGTTGCCCACCATCAGGGCAACATTTTGCTTCAACTTCATGTTGAACATAATATATTTCGGATTGACACCAAGCATGGTGATGACTGTGGGGTGTCATGTGGGGGGCAGGGAATCAGTTGAAATACCGGTACTGTGACGGTTTGAGACGAATAATGCTCAGCTTAATTTGGTACAGAATAGTTGAAATGGCACAGCCAAAAACTTGGTAGTGTGAACATTTTGAAATGGCTGTGCAATTGCCCGCACACAGCAGCGCATTCTGGTCTCAGACAATATGGCTACAACCCAAAATATTCTGTGCCAACACCAAGTGCCAACACAGCTGAGCATTATTCTGTGTGCACCGAGCAAAAAGACATGCAGTTGTCTCCATGATTGTTTTTGTGGTGATTTCATGACAGTTAGTGGTGGTAATATGTTTGTGTTATGACAAATGTTCTGGATGTGACTTAGATATCACTTTATTTACTCAAGATAATAAGACTATACATGTATTTACAATTTGATGCAATATTTTGGTGTGTCGTTTGAGTTGCTGTAGGCTTCATGCTGTAGTGGCTATTAAGTGACTACTGAAGTGATGTTCAAGGACCAAATTGAACATGTTTTATGACGCAAGTAGAGATTTTACTTGTTGTTTTGTTATTTTCAATCATCACCAGCCTGATATGTGGTGATGACATAATTATATATTTTCTATGTCCTCTTATAATTTTGCCAGCTTCTTGAATCATCAACTGATATGAGTTAGTGACATACATGTAATTAGAGACCTGTTTGCCATTTTGCCATATTCAAGATATATATAATATCAATCCAAATCCATAATATCCTTGATGAGAGAATTAACTACAGGTATATCGTGAAGGTTAAAACCAGCTAATGGGCTACAAATGAAAATCAATTTGATGTAAAGTAGTAGTACTACTAGTAGTAGTACTTTTATTTATTCCAGTCGCGCCTGACGTGTGTGTTCTCCTCACATATAAGCTTGTTTGTATTCGATGTTCAGCTAATGATCAAAATTCATGTATTTGTAATGTTATGTATTCCAACTTCATTCACAGTTACTGTACTATATACATGTAGGCCCTACATGAAGTGAATGTAGGCCTATAAACCTCAACGATACAATCATTTGCAGAAAAAAGTAGAATGATTAAACATGTATGGGCCTAATAGGGTGTTGTGTGATATTTTTATTCCTTTACTAATAGGCGTATAGTGTTTTTAATAGTAGATGAAGCATATTGATATTGAAATAGGCGCTCATCGACCCAAGCCGTAAGCAACGTGCTGACGTCCCCCGCACACTGTATGGAATCGGTCAGGCCTGACCAAAATTATCAAACATGTTTGATATTCGCGTTTTGGTCAGAAATGACCAAATTCTAGCCTGAAATTGCCCGCACACTAGGGAATTCTGCTTATGGAATCGGTCAGGACTGAAATTTGTCTAAGCTGAATTCTGTAGTGTGCGCCAGGCTGACTGCGCCATCTGCAGTCATGCGGGTTCCTCATTGTGTGAGAGGAGGCGTTCGTTATACAACATGTATCATACCTGGATAATTAATGGCCACGATGTCATGTGGGAGAACTTGTAGGCCTATTTGTAGGCCAACATCTTGGCCAACATCTAGGCCAACATGTAGGCCTAGTTGTAGGCCATTACATTGGAAAGGTCTATATCAGTTGATTTGACAATGACATCATCTTGGTAGAGGCGACAAATAAAATTTGTAGTATACAATGTATAATTGATGTTCGTTTTTGGTCGTGTACGACGATTCGGACCCATTAACAATTGTCGTTGAAACTGGCCCACGGGAAAAATGCACAGCCTATCGTTAACCTTGACGGCTTCGGGAACATGGGTCCTGGCTGGCTCAAACCAGTTATGGCTTTGCTGACAGGGTATTTTCAAATTCTGTCTCCCTATTACATTAGTTCTGATGTGATAATTAAAGTTCTGATATTTTTCCCGGTTTGGCTTGCCACACTCTCCTACATGTAGGCCTACTGGAAGGCGCTGTGTGAACGGTCGTACCTTTTTTCCGGGACCCGTTTGCACTCACTACGTCAAGGACGTCGTGCGCCGTCATTTTCGGTCGCACCGCTCGAAGTGCCGCCCTTTGTCTGCGGGTTCTTCATTGGCAAAAATATTCTGTGACCCGCTCTGGCCCGCGCACGAACCATGCTAAAATCCATTGTGGTGATATTTCAATACAATCAAAAAGCGAACATAAATTTGCCCGCTTTTGAGAGAGTCGACCTGCGGCAGTGCTATATTCAACCGCAGTACTGTGTAATAGTGCAGCAACAATACGGCCGGAACGTCTATATTAGCGAGGTTTAGCACCTTTCCGACTCCGACTCCGGCTTCAACTACCAGAATGAATTGCAGTTCACTGTAGACATCCTTTATAAAAACGATTTGATAGATGTTCAATTATGGTGTTTGACGAATTGAAAACGTCTATCAAATCGTTTTTATCAAAGATGTCCATAGCGGACTGGAATTCATTCTCGTGGAAGTCGGAGTCGGAGTCGGAAAGGCGCTAAACCTCGCTATTATGCAAAAACAGCTGGTTGGCCCCAGTAGTAAAAATAACCTATGTGCGACCTTGAAGAACCATTCGAGCAGATTTCGCTGAGTGCAATTATGTGTGTGTTATTCTTTACGGAGGAAAAATAGAGGAATACCCAGCGTTGATTTTCGACTATGGGGGAGTTGGTGTTCTT
>NMRB01000026.1:527712-541579 GCA_002633025.1 Notospermus geniculatus | reverse complement strand
GGCACCTAGATACATCATCACACCTAATTTGAACAATCCAGGACAAATAGCCACGAAACGTGCCGCCCAACAATGAAATTTCGAACTTTGACCTCTGTGACCTTGAAAATTACGTCAAATCAAAAACCCGGGTAATATGTCGTGTATTCTCATCAGATGTACCTACGATAAAAATTTGGTGATGATCCGATCAACGGTTAAGGCGAAACTGCACTTTAAAGGTTTTCGGTTAAGCCCCCCTGGTGGCCGACCCAGGAATCAGATCGGACCGAAACTTGGTGTCTGAGGTCATCTGACCTAGGGGCACATATGTACCAAGTTTGGTGTCAATAGGTCCAGCGGTTACGAAACGTGCCCTGCTAACAGACTACGACGGACGACGACGGACGACGACAGACGACGACGGACGACGGACACCGCGTGACGACTATAGCTCACGGGTGAGCTAAAAATCTGTCAAAAGCAATGGCGCAGATGTTTAAAATGGATGCAGTACAGCAGAAGACGTCTGCCGTCAGCCAAACATCGCATATGATTGGTCCTAAAATCCACACGTGACAGACCTCAACCTGGATCCTGATTGGTAAAACCAGGATAGCAACGAGGATATCCGCTGTTGCCAAGGAAGCAATCATAGCATTCGTAACAGTGCGCATGCGCCGAGAATGCAAAACGGCGTAGAGCACCAAACTGTTGCCCAATATGATGACAAGTGTTACGGAGGTAAGAAGGACAAGAATGACATAATCCACCGCCAGGGGGCGATACCCTGTGCAGTCTGTCGTGTTGGTGCTGATTACTGCTCTTCTCTTTGAAATCATGGCGATCTCGAATATGAAATCCTTCAAACTTCGGGTGTTCACGACTCCACAGGCTCACAAAATGTTGACACAAATACGTCGTTTGGAGTGGCAGTAGGCAAGACAGAAAGGCAAATTTTTGAGTAGCCATTTTGCACCTTCGTGACGCCACTTAAACGTCAGCATCCCAGGGGGCGCCAGAAACACGGAACGTCAGTCCGCGATGGTAAAGAGTCAGAAAGATGAAGCCACACCCTGAATGCGCTATCCTTAGCCTATAGCTGGCTAGTCCACAGGCCAGAATTCGTCTTACATTCTCGAACTTCTGGAGCTAACAACATGAATCATTATGTCGCGTCACAAATCGGAAGTGTCCAGCTTTTCCCGTCAAAATTACAGTTATAGTTCCCCAATAATCGTGGTTCTCATAAGGCGCCAGTCTGTGTCTTGCGGCCTTGTGATTTCGGCCGAACTAAACTGAGCCCTTGTGCCATACTCGCTGCAGAAAAATCCACTGAATATCGGACCTCTACAAATGCATCAACCCATTTAAGTCCTCAGCAATTTTCAAGGTTGAGTGGCCGACAACAGCTTCAACTGGCGAAATATTATCAAACAAAACTTCTTTCCAATCTCAAGGACGTTAATTATAAAGGCAAAAATCGAT
Source organism: Notospermus geniculatus (assembly GCA_002633025.1). NCBI lineage: Eukaryota > Metazoa > Nemertea > Pilidiophora > Heteronemertea > Lineidae > Notospermus > Notospermus geniculatus. The sequence goes on along the minus strand of NMRB01000026.1, from coordinate 540,112 downwards.
ATGTTGTTGATTAGAGATAAAATGGTCAGAGGACATGGAGAATGAAAGTTGATCGATGATAAGCTGACCCAGTATCTCGTCTTATAACGTTGGTTCCAAATTCCCCCGTTAGGGGGAGGGACACTTCATGCATACAGGGGCACTTTAACGGCTTGCTTGAGGCGACTATTAAAGGAGCACGGTATTGCCACTTTTTCTCGACAGCCGGCGCCACTCTCCAACCCAGGGACTAACAACGTTGTCGGCGAATGGACCCGATTTACTAAGTACATCAAAACCACATTTTGTAATGCGTTTTTAGGTCGTCTTACTGCCGCTAGGTGGCTCCCTCTACGTCGGCAGTCAAATAACGCATAGATCCAATACTGTGCTCCTTTAATAATACAGCAGTACAGCGTGTGTGGTGATACAGGCGTGGCGTGTTCGAAGGCAAACAAAACCACAATACAGTGGTGAGATTTGAGAAATCATAAAGTAAAACGCTACGTGTAAGAGTCATAAAAGTGTTTATGTGGATCTATGCTACATGTAAACAAAGTAGCATTCTGTATTGAACCTACATTGGTCTTGATGACCCCTCCATACTGATAAATGTACATGTACTTGAAAAGTCATAACCAGCCTGTCATAACCAGCCAAGAGGGCCTAGTGCTATAGTATAGCATTGCAGGCTCTACAGTGTATACTGTACTTTAAGATTCAAAGTCATGTAGGAGGAAACAAGACAAGCCGGAGAAAACCTGTCTAGTCAGATGTACTCATCCTCTACTATATGAACCTCTACCACAGTCGCCAGGGAGTTGAACCCCCTGCATCAGAGGTGACAGGCCCTGGCTTCTTGCCTGTGCCATTCCGACAAGGTAACAATCTGTTACCTTAAACTATGAAAGGATGACCGCCGGTTGGGTTCTTATATGTGACCTCAATATCCTGTTTCAACATGCACCTTAGACCACAATACAGTTTCACAGTAAAAACAAACAATTTCAAAACCCACTAAGTGTTACAAAGAAGACTTGAAAAACCTACCAACAACATAAGAGAATGATTTGATTATTAATTTCACATGTATACTGGCCTTTAATTACACCCCCACCCCAGCTATATGCACATAATATTATACTGCAGTTGTTGTTTTGATAACAACATTACTGTCATATGTATACAAAACACAGTAATATACTAATAGACGGAAATATAAAATTTTAATCCCTCACCCACAGAATTTAAATCACTGATGAAGATAATCTAATGTCTTGACCATTCCACCTTCCTTCTTTCATAGGAAGCAAATCAGCGTCCCCTATTAAGTAAAACCCACACTATAACAACAATTAAACAATGTCTAAGATATAAACATAGTGATATAAACAGTATAATTTATAGGTATTTTATTGCATAATTTGATAGTTGATATACAGTCACACATTTGTGATCCGAAATAAAACTTTATTGTGTCTAATCCAACTTAGAGACAGAAAACCAGCGAAAAAGCAACTGTGTGAAGATTTTTTAACCACATACGGCATTTGTTCTAATTTCAAAGCTTACATTTTCACATTCATTTCCCAATGACATTCTAATACATTGAACGAACAGAGTAGTGCCAATGCAGAAAACACACGGTGAGGACGCTATTCAGTGATTTTTCCATAGTTGCAAAGACAAACAGTTTAGACTTTTCAGAGCACATCCTTCATCACACATGAAATTCTAAATGTAATTGCCCGTTGAAGTAAGCCATTTTTCCAAGTGTAGCTGGTGAAGAGTTGGGTCAGCACTAACTAATACATACTCATGTATGTATATATTCCTACAGGGTGTCTACAAGTCTTAAATGTGTAACTTCCATTTTCACGGCCAGCCTGCATTCACGTGAATACCTGTACCAAATTAACAGACAATGGGAAAAGACGAAAATAGGTCTTCCCCTTCACTGCCTGGCATCCCCCAGGGATCTGTTGCAGTGCTTCATTTAGAAGAAAATACCGGTAGGTCTTAAATTTTGCCGATACTTGGTCTTAAAATAGTCTTGAAAAAGTCCTAAATTTGGTGCCCCACGGGCTGTAGACACCCTGTCCTAACTTGAATCATCCACTAAGAAAAAAATCATGAATTTTGCAGCCGCTGATGCAAGACAAACATGCAGAGAAAAAATGCTGCCAGTTGTTCAAACATAACAGCCCCCCCCCCCCAATTTCCAAAAATTTACGAATTTTAAAGACAAAACTCACCACCGACTTCGCAGTGGTGTAATTTTACACCGATTACACAGGTGTTATATATTACAGTGCATACATCTTAGAAATACATTTACACCTTCAAATAATAATTAAAAGCACCTTATTAGTTAATAAATTAATGGAAATACAAGATACACGTGGAGATTAATGATATTATAGGGAATACAACTCCCATTTAGTAAAAGGAGCCAGAAAGAATACAGTCTGGCAGATGTGTTCACTACTGGATGCTAGGCCTAATCCACAAGAACGGCCAAGTCTACTGAACAGACTTCCTAGGCACCTTCAGGGTCTCACTGGGTGCACCTTAGGACCATGGTTGGTAGGCCTAAGAGCTAGGCGGTCACCTGGAAGCATGGTACTGGCCTTGGTGGCACTGGGTGTAACTAAACTTAGATCTGTGGTAGCCTATTGGTAGGCAACAGAGCTAGACAGTCACCTTGGCTGCAGGGTCGTCCACCTCAGCTGCCTGGTATTGGCCTTAGAAGTTAAATGGTGCACCTTCACAATATGAGCAAATCTATTATGCTTGAAGCAAAGGAATGTAAACAAAACCGGGACACAAGCAGAATGATATGAGGAAAGCACCAGTCTGGCATTCTGATTTATCAGGAGGTAAATTTCAGGGGAAAAAAACTCATTATGAAGAACACAGTGCCCTTCCACTGTTCCTTTTGGGGTAGGAAGCCATAGTTTAAGCTTCTGCAGGGTAAGGCTCTGCTGTCAGCAATTAGTAAGTATGTAACATACTTGGCACCACAATAGATGACACCATGTGTTCTTGGCAAAAGACACAACATGAAGGGTTCGTGTCTCTCTGCACATTCCTGAAACTCGGGCTCGTTCACAGTCCATACTGCTTCCTACGACACAGGCACGGATCCAGGGGGGAACACCCGGCGCACCCCCTTTCGGCCAACAAATCTGTAAAACTGACCGTGGAATTCTGTAATTTGGAGCAAATCGTTGAAATTCACACCACAGATTTTGACGTTTTTTAGCACAGTGCGCCCCCTCTTTTCTGAAATCGTGGATCCGTCCCGCGACAAGTGCAAGATTGGAGCATTTGTGTAGATCCTGATGAATCAGGATGGTTTGTTCAGGATGGTGAGGACAGAGAACTGCCCACATCAGAGCACAGTGATTTATGGCTGACATTTCAGTTCCAGCTACGAAGTAAAGATGGCAGGATCACCATTTCAGCAAAGATATGCAAAAGTAAGGGGAACTTATAATTGTACCCGGTAATGAAAAAAGATTAAAATAAATGCCACATATTTGACTAACGGCGTAAACTCTGTAAAGAGAGAGTTATAGGCCTACATGTAGATATGTAAATCTACCAGTTAAGTGATAGTCTTTTCAGACAAATAAAGTGTGATCTTATGATATGGTACATTATTTCAATAAGATGTTGTATTTGGTGTCATGATGGCTATATAAAGGCAGGAATCGAAACAAATTGAAAACAAAAGGCAAAGTACTGATACAGCCCGGAGTTTACGGCACTTTCAAGTATGGATGGCCAAAATTGAATGGGAAGTAAGAACAGCATTTCCAGCAGGGCTGGGACTCCCATTGTGAGGGAATTGAGCACTTTCGGATCTGAACATTATTAGTAGGACAGATTACTCACAGAATACATCCACCCCCCTACAATATCTCGACTCCCACTCAGGGAAACTGACATAATCTCAGACTCTTGACTCATAAAACAAAGCAAAATGCCGTCAATCGAATACTATCTTTAGTACAGCAGAAAGTCTATCAGCTGTCTATGAAATATATCTAGAGAATACTACTGGTTTTCAGCATGTGGTTTCAGCAAATCTATAAGCACATGGATACGGTTTTCAGATGCAAGACTGTTAATAGAAATTGGCACAGGGTAGAAGGAACTCAGGACTGCACATTCATGGCTACACCGAGGGACTACATACACGTCTAAATCAGGAGCCAGTGAAGTAAACACACTGTAAAAACACAAGGATGACTGCGGTCATCAAGTCACAACAGCACATGTGCATGACGGCTGGGTTTAGTTGTCTCTCACACAGCAAACATCAGCAAAAGTAGGGGTACAGCCAAGAACTTTGCGCCATACTAATATGGCACATAGAATGAGAATGGACAGTATCTTTGGAGTTGCCACTCCTTAGGTCAATAACCCTGACCTACCTAGTACAAGACACCACATTTTGTCAACAACTTCAACTGTGTTTAAATGATCGACCCCATGACACACACGTAACACAAAAGCAGCAGCCTCCATCTTGCGTGAAGCTGCTCCCCACTAGACTCCCATTTCAAATAGGCCTACTTGGTATCAGGCTACATAATCACTAGGGAGAATCTACGCGACGACGCTCTGACAGACAAAAGTATTTGGGTTCGGTATCGGAAACAGGTGTCGCAAAAAGAAATATGACACCAAGACCTATAAAGATATCCTGAGATATGTTGATTATAAAAGACTTCATGGCAGAATGAAATAGATAAAAATGACAAAAATGGATAAAAATGTTTAAAATTTTGGGCAATGGTGACATGATTGTGACTAGCAGAATAGAAATACTAACTGGTATATATACGAGTACCATACGGTATAGACGAATGACCGACATCATTCCATTTGACCGAAGTACCAAATGGTACAAAACGCTAAATGCACGTAACTTGGTCAATAATGGCTTCTGATTGGTTGAAAATTCACCAATAAATGCACACCATTTCTGACCATTTTTTATTGTGTCAAGCAGTTAAATTACCTGTAAATTTGAAAATTGATGTGAATGACATGTAGTCATTCAAAGTAGGAGCATTCAGAACACTTTGAGATGTTCATCACAAATTAACACCAAACACGATGAGGTTGGTCTTTTATTTTTGAGATGGCCCCTAGAAAATTGACTAGAAAATGTGATAAACTACATCTGGAGTACATCTCTCTTCATGACTAGCTGTGATTGGTTGATATGACTGTGTCTTGATCACATGATCTGGATCCTGACGCCATCTAGCTGCCAGTTTGGAACTCCCTGCAAGAGGAGAAAAATAAGTGAAATGAAAACGGGCCAACTACAGAGAGTTTAGAATGAGCAGTTACAAGGTGAGCCAATGGAGAACTGTTGCGTAGTCACTCAAGCCATGGAAGGATGTGACCAACACTTACTCAATTTTAAGCTTCTCATTTGAAGCTACAGCACAGATGTATGAGTTCTCAATTCCTGGGTTGTTCTGATGACACAACAACAGATAACGTCCTTCCTTCAGCAGATAACGAGCGTTGCAGACTGTATCAATGACGAACACCTGGTCTTGTTGGCCAATTGTACGCTGTGTGTGGGACTCGTTCACCTTCCACAAGGTTTCAAGGTCGAGCGGTGGAGCGAAGATCATGGGAAGCTGGAACGAAAACATATTCATGAGGTAAGTAACTGGCTATCCCCTAGAATGAAAGCCCCCCCCCCCCCCTTTGTACGAGTTGGCTCTCAATGGGTAATTCACCATTTTTGGTTTCCTTACGGCTTATGTCTTGACCAGTTCCATGACGAAGTGTTGCTGGGCCAACTTATACGGTGGGGGAATGCTTTGAGGTGATTCGTACCTCCTTGTATACCCCACAGGCACTCAGACTCACCTCAAACAACTTGATGCCAATAGGCTCCGGTGGGTGTGCCGTTTCAGGGTTCTGCATCAGCGAGATCACCATGGGATGGAGCTTCTCAGCATCTGAAACAAAACATTCAGTCATCATCGTAATTCTACCAGAAGTTTGCAATCTGTATAGGATTCTTTCACTTACCTTGCCCAGGGAGGATTGTGATGACATACTGTGGGTTGGTGGCGGCTGTCTTGTTGCTTATCTGACCACCAGCGTTGATGTCCTTCTTCCAATCGCCAGTCAGGTATTCAACTTGGCCTGAAATATCACAAATATAGGCGCGATAATAATGAACCGTGCAGTTGTATGAACAATGGGATGCCAGAGGTGAGGCATTGAGGATTGCCAAATGATAATACCATGAATGAATGAGTGCATCTCAGAAACCAGACAGAAGAAATCAAAACAATCACATACCAACTTTATAATTTGTTTTGTAGTACGTGAAAGCAGACTTCAATGGTGTAACGTGGTGAATCACGTCCTTATCAAACACAGCGCCATCTATCTGCACAGCTGCAAACAATCTGACCAGGAATTCCGCTTCCTTTTTAGGTTCGTACGTCATCGGAATGATCATATAACGTCCGGGTTCCAGAGAATAGCGATAAGACTGCTGAATTGCTGTGTAGAATGTTGCATCGGTTGTGAGGTCTTTTAGGACAACAGACTTCGTATTTTCCCCGTCGTCTGTTTCATGAAGGACCTGAAATGAAGAAGTGGGGTTACAGATGACCTTGGGTGGAAAGTCAAGGTCGTGTTGAAAATGCGGTGACGAGTTTAGAGCAATGAGATTAGTAGAGGACCTCTCTGGGTCAGCGCTTCTGAAGCTTTGACCCAGAGGTCATTCTGTAATTCAACACTTCCTATTCATACCACCATTACAGGCAGACATCTTGTGTGTTATTTCTAGCCTATCCCTGCGGGTCTTGACCCAAGACTGTTTGGAATGCAAGCCTGGCCATCTGCGCTAACTACTTGGCCATTATGGAAATCCTGCACGGCTGGTGGAGTTAGGCCGTGTGATACAACTGTGAGTACAGAATAGCTAGTCTGGCCTCACCTTCATAACTTCCACCCTAAAACTAAGACTCAAACAATCTTGGTGCTTGAGCAGGAACTGCAAGACAACAGGTGTTGTCTCCTGCCCTGATTCCAGCTTTGGTACCGTCACCATGTAGCGCGGGTTAGTCCACTTTTTACTTGTCTCGTATCCGGAAGCTGTCTCTTCTTTCCATTCACCAAACATCACCGTGATATTTTCTGAAATGATCCACCAGATTTGAAATGAATCGTTTTTGATTTTTACGGGGCAGGGCATATTTAAAGGGTCAAACAGGCACTAGGGTGCCATTGAGGCAAGGCATGGTGCAACACCCTTTTAAAACTTTTCAGCAGAGGTACTACTGATGCATGTTTTAATCTGAGTGACAGAATGTAACTTACTCAGGCCATCATCAATGCCGTCTTTATCGAAATCAGGAGTTAGGCTACAGATGAACGCATCATTAAAATGTTCGTGATAATCTTGAGCTGACATCCAGAACTCGCCATCCTCGCGGTTCTTGATAGCCAGGGAGGTTTTGACACTTTCAGAGACGCCATCCCACTCGCTCGACCTGCAAAGGGTAAACATCTTTATCTTCTTCAGCCAATGTCAGCACGTCAGCAGTGATGCCTACTACTGCAGTAAAACACCTCCACCAACTATGGCTCCAGTCTCCATCACACACAACCAAAATATGACATGTAACGGTATCCAGTTCATACTTACCCATCTGACCATGGTCCTTTCCACTCACTCTCCCCCCATGGATTCCTGAGGCGATAGAGTAAGACAATGTCCCCCTTGTATCTAACCCTGGCTGAGCTGGTCACGGTGTACGCATGGTCTCCCACCAGGCCACTGTGATTGTCTTTGTTCTCCTGGAAAGGGGAGGATAAAGTTTGCAGTTTGGGGCTAAGATATGCTGGCTCTTGAAAGATCTTTCCATACTCTACAAAGCTACTTCTCGAAAACTAACTACAGATCTTTTCATACTCTACAAAGCTATCTCTTGAAAGCTAACAATTACAGATCCTTCCATACCGGTACTGGTGGTACTCTAGAAAGCTATCTCTCGAAAGCTACGCCTACAGATCTTTCCATACTCTATGAAGCTGTCCCTTGAAATCTAACAAATCTTTCCATACTCTAGAAAGCTGTCAGCTCTTTCCTTACATGATCACAGGGTTTCTGAGCTGGTCAATCAACTTACAGGCACAGATGCAGCAACAACTGACCCAGACTTCAGAGCATTGTGTACCCTCTGGAAGAACTGTTTTGGTTTCATCTCGTTGAGTGCTATGTGTTCCGACACTCCGCCTGTTAGTGCAGTGAACGCAAACCCTGAGTTACCACCAAACGCTTTCTGGTAGGAACCAGCAAATCTGTGGAAGAATGACGTGTTCTGATTAGAGTTTGTCACGATTCCGCAACCACTTCAACACAATCCTGAACTGAACCCGGTGATCATAACTGTCATTCAATTCAACGATGCGGATGTCATCATCCTGAGGGGCAAACCCACTTGCAGGAAAGTCCTCAAGGAGCATGCAGGGCATCATTACGAAGCCGGGGGGGGGGGGGGGGGGGANGGAGGGGATACACTCTACTCACTTTGCCAAAGCTTTTTCCATCAATGAAGGCCACATTTCATTTGCATCAGACTTGGAATACGCTCCCCATGGTCGTTCCTGTTCAACAGGCAGGTGGTCATCGACATAGACGTCGACCCATTCACCAAACGACCAGAATTTGCAATGGAAGATTCCCGAGCTGGGGTCGTATGCACCTTCAGGAATGATCTATAAAATGGAAAACAAAAACATTTGGTCTTGGATGTCAAGTTATCATATTGGCGCAGTATTCATTGTTTTCATGGCCCCCCTGCTATCTTGATTTCAGTCAGTGGGATTCTTGGAAAGTAACTTTATATATGTGCACTTGTTTCTGGAGATCAAATTTATCAGTTCATCACAGACCGTGTCTGATGGGAGTACTGGGGCAGGTATCAGTACATCAGTCAGTTTGGTGTGGTGGTACACCCAAGCTTACCTGGCTGATGAGTTCGGAGAGATCAGCGATAGCTGCCAAAACGGACAAGTACCAACATGTCCCGGCAGCACCCTGGCCAACGTCGAACCGTGTAGTACCCTCAGAAAACAGGACAGGCGATTCGGCAAATTCCTGAAACCCAAGGTGGTATGAATAAACCCCAATTCATTCTGATCAACTCTGCAAACAAGTAACACCAAAATTGGTCTTACAGACAGCAATTGGTAATAGTGCATGATGTGTATCATGTTGGCTGCCATGAGAACTGAGAATACCAACGAAGAGAAGGTTCCTTCGTGAGTTCGTCTAGAGGATCCTGCATGCACCTCGAACTGGATGAGAAGAAACCCTCCAAATGTTCATTTTTGAACTGCTGTTGGCAATAGATAATAAGCAAGAAGTCAATCTCCAGAATTCACGAATTTTCGAACCCAACCGGGGTCTTTTTCAAGTGGAACTTTACAATCTGAAACTCTAGAAAAGACTGGCAATAGAATAGTGGAACACTTACCTTGGGTCTTTTCCATTCCACTCCATCTTTTAGCGTGATACCCTTCATCGCTACATCTTTGGTGAACTCCTCATCAACCCATACTTCTCCCTCTGGAATGTCTGGTCGGACTGCCCCCGGTACCTCACTCCCAGAACCAATAACAACAGTCTTAACACCAGTGTAACTATCCTTGTATCGGACGTTTTCATTGGTCACATCTTCTTCGTCCTCCTCGTCACTTTCTTCCTGGTCCTCAACGATCGTGCGTCGCTTATCTGTCAAATCGGTCACCAGAATAGGCTTAATGGCGGCCGGCGCTGATAATGGTCGACTTGTATCTTCATCTGGTTCTGGTGCAAGATCCGGCATGACTAGAAACCCTCCCGTTGGCACCCGCGGCTTTCCTGCACTTCCATTCCGCCGTTTCACGACACCGTTTTCTTCCGCCTCCCCCATTTGCCCCTCCACGTCATACTTCGGCTTCATAGGGGGCGGCAGCGGCATGACCAAGACACCACCTTTTGGTACATAAGGGCCTTTTTCCACCTCTTCCTTAGGTTGGGCCTCATCAGTCTGTTCAACATGCCCATTCTGTGCCTCTTGTTTAATGTCACCGTTTTCCTCACCGGCTGGTTTTGTATCTTCAGCATCTTCTACCGGAAGATCGGCACGTTTCATATACGGCGAACCCTTCTCCCCGTCCTCACCCTGACCGGCCTCAGTTGATGTACCGCACCCCATCTTTTACCAAAACCTGTTATAAACGAAAACAAAGATGCAAGAAATATAGACGTCTCGGGTTACACCGATAATTAGGTTGGGCAATACGTATGTTGCTGACTCAAATTGCTGGAACTGTTCCCGCCTCCGAAGCCAATGCAATTGCAAGGGACAAAACACTGGAAAACCTAGACACGAAAATAAACCCAGTGCTCGACAAACCAGATTTTCACTCACTTTCCTACGGGCAACCTTAAAGTAACTGCTTGCCTGGACTAAATTGTCACTTGCCCGACAGTTATATTTATTCTATTGAAAGATATGTTTTATTTCGGTAGTCACCCAAGGACAAGTGCTCAATGACTTTGAGCTTGCCCAGGAGTTTTTCTGACAGTCCCGGGTGCCCAGGCAACCAATTTGTCGAGCACTAAAACCTGCAAACATTCTCTTTGCATCAGTCATGACAATATCATATCCTGTTACATCAACTCGTAACAATCGCCTAATTAACGTATATGAGAAATAATGGGATACAGTGTAACATCTACTAATTCGATTTTCAAACATGCCAGGCTATGAGAGTAAGACATGAAGCCAGCCATAACCTAAGTCCACTGTCATTTTGCCCACATACCTCTGTTTTTTACCATTCGTTTTTGTACTGAAACACTGTGAAATGTATAAAGTACACTGAACATATCAATTAAACAACACACAGGCTGCTTTGATGCTGGTGTGATTCCATAGAGCAGCATGATTAAAAGGTAATCACAATGAAGTGAGGATGGATGCACTCATTAGCTTCCCACGCCCGAGCTCCTCCACCATGTCCTCTGCTGTACAAGTAATTGGTGTGACTTTTTGAGATCAAAATGTCTCCACTTACAATGAATCCACCATTCAGTTGCTACAGACAGGAATCATAATGCATTAGCGTTTTACCATACGGAAGAAAGAAAACTGTAGCAACAGCACAGCGAAGCTGCACGTTATAATAATAGCACTTGAGAGCTCTATTAGTCATCTCGTTAGGGGGAGTGGATCATTATTTTGTTTAGTATGAATAAATTTCTACCGCCCCCATTCTACTTCAAGTTTGCCAGATAGTCTACACATTACCACTCATTGAAGCTGAATATTATGCCAACACATGAAGTTTTCTCCGTGAAATGAAGTTAATTATCAACCCAGGATTTGGGGTTAGGAATATGTGGAGAAATCATTGTTGAGAATCTGGTGATGTTCAGTCATTCAGTCACATAACTCAAAAGCATCCACAAGGGTCAACGAGGTATACCGAAGCACCAATGCAAACTGGCCAATTCTGTACTCTAAAATAATCGTATACTGATTTAAAAGACTGCTATTTTTTAACTGCCAAAATTGACATGAATGAAGGATAAAAGAACCAGTGCATTTTGACAGCAAAAGTGGGAATGAATGGGTTAGCTACATCAGTATTTATTGACAAGTAACATCTCCACCAGGAATACTTGAAGTCAGTTGCACCTCCATTTCACCACATCTTAGACTGCATTACTGCAGTTACTGTACATCAAACTGTTTTATCACGTTAGGGTGACATCACGAAGGCTTGCTCAAATAAACTTATCCATCAAGGCTGATGCCAGATCAGAGAGTTTGGATTTTCATTTTACCTGTGAAGATTCACCTGATGCTGTAATCAGGAGACTGAATTTGAAAATGCTGTAACCATACCGTGCAGTCTCTGTCTGAATGTTTGATTTTTTTAATGAATTTGTGATTCCTTCATTCAAACAATCAAAGTTTCTCTGCAAAACGTGCAGTGTTTGTCAGAAGGATCAGCTGTCGCTACTCAATCTCAATGAGTCATGGTGGACCATTCTGCTTGTCTTCTATCAGAATTGATTTACAGAAGTATCCCATGACATCTTTATGACTCGTCAGTCAGTACTTTTTGTCACATTCTAAGTCTTAAAATCCCTTTTTTAACTAAACTACGCTAAATGAACAGAAATTTTGTGCATTTTTCAGCCTAGGGCTGTTAAATGTTTGGGTTAACACACACTGTTATAGCAGTTGGCTATTTACCTACAGAAAGAAGGCGAATATCATCTTAAGACTAATCGTGTATTTCATTACACTATGATCATCATATTTCAATCTGAATTGAGTCGATGGAATTCACCTTGAGCTGTTCA
>NMRB01000026.1:504254-519888 GCA_002633025.1 Notospermus geniculatus | reverse complement strand
AGACTTCAATGAAAGTGTGGCTGAGTCCGACCCGTGCATACGGCCCTTAGGCTTGTGGCTGGTGTGCTGGCCAATGAGCTGGAAGTTCAGTAACGTTGCACATGGACACGACTTGAATGGTGACCGTCATACAGAGTACTACAACCTCAGCATGAAATGCCTACATTGTTACAGATACCAACATGCTACATATTTGTCAAGCGAGATTCAAACCACCTGACCACCAGGCCCACACCATAAAATGAACAACAACGAGTAGGCCTACACATTCTCTGGGATTCATTTCTAGGCCTGTAACCACATCGATACTTACTACTGATTGCAAATTTAAATTTGTCGTAGCATTCGAACGGGAAGAGCGGCTCTTTCAATTCTCTGAAGAATAACTTTAATGCACCAGTTAGGACATGGAAATCCCACTGCGGGTCGTTAAGGTTGTACGGTTCTGAAAGAAAATAAGCACTGGAAATGTAAAGGTCCCTTTTCTACTCTAGGTGAACCGGGACCAAAGAAGCAAACATTGTAAAGTGATAACACCGTGGATTAGGAGGGAATACGGGAAATATTTGAGTCTCAAATTTGGCCTATTCACTCACCACCGCTATCCACTGCAAACCGTAATTTCTGCACCTGAGCCAAGTTCCCGCTGAGGCGATATATCCCATCACAGGCAAGACCACGGGATTCGATCGCTGCAGTACAATCCATTACAAACCGTGGAATTGTTGAATTCTCTCTGTCGCATATTTCGGCGATTGTTGAACCAAAGATGTGCTCTAAAAATTTAAAGTAGAACCAATGATGATAATATCAGGACCAACCCCAAACAACCCGTTACTGGGAGTCCTTAATGTACCTATACCTCCCTAACAAGGACAGACAGGGTGAAGGACTTCCACAGACCTTTCAGACATGGTCACATCCCCTACAGAGACGAACCCACGTACTCCAGGGAATACATTGCACACAATAGGCCTACTGCTGGATCCTCCAGCTAGCTTCAAACACTCTTGACAGTCTTGTCTCCCATTCCTTACAATGACCTTCCCTTCCCTCCGATCCAGGGTCAACACCAAGAACACATCTCCAACATAGTGCAGGAGAGGGCCTCTGACCTTCAAAGCCAGCTTAAAGATGCAAGAAGACCTACGTTTTATGATCCCCTTTTCAGCCAGACTGTCCCTTGTTGGTCGTCGTACTAGAAGGTTCATCAGCCGTTCACGGATTTTCGTCCTTGGCTGCGTGGACTCTTCTACTCCCTTTACTGGAACGAAAAGCACCAGTCGTTTAGACAAAACAGTCAAGTTTGGAATACGTCATCATAAAAGCCATGTGTTGAAGTCTCACTTGAGGAAATAACAAAGAGCATTAATCAGGCTGCAGATGGGGAACTTAAGATCACCAGTAATTCTTAACTTCGCTGTTTCTCTCTTCTATCATGAAGAATGGGTCCGACCAGGGATTGAACCTGGAACCCCCGGCGGTGACAGGTGCTGATGTTTCCACTGCACCACTCTGACTTTCATTCAGAATTGATCAAGGGGGTAAGGCCTGGAATCATTCCAGGCCTAATTAGGGAATTTAGTAAATTTTGTTTTCCAGTCCATCTTCCATGTAGAATGTGATGAAAGTTGGCCTTCTGCAGCAGAATTCAGGAATCACTGTAATATGACAATTTTAAACACCTTCCCATACAACACCTCAGATTAGATTATGAGTAAAAAGAACTATGAGCAGCTCAACAATTACGTGGCCACCAGATTTCCATTAAGATAGAAGAGATAAGCCAAAACCCCAAGAGTTTCTACCTTGAACAAAATTAATACCAGGTAAAAAGAAAGGCAGGAACAATTCTTGGTTGTCTGCTTAGAAAGAATTAGACTCAGCATATCGGAGTAATGATTGATCTATTACTGGTCCAAATTCACCATCAACATGATCAATGTGTCTTATAGCTGTTTTAAACATTGAGTAAAATCAAATGTGCGGGGAAGCTAGAATCTGCAGCTATTACGGGATAGTTCATGCCTAGTTCATGCCTATTGACAAAGTTCAACGACTTGAACTCATGAGTTAGCCTTGAGACCAGTTCTTAAGCTTGGCTTGTTCAAATGTTCAGCAACTAACCTAACCCAGAATCATAATGAAGCAAGGGGGAACTATTTCTAAATATGAATCAGAACAACATGCATTTTGTTGGAAATGACGACAGAGCCCCTTTACCAGTTAGCCAAGCTGTATAAATGCCCGTCACAAATTCAATTAGCCTTAGGATTAGAGTAATTTTGGGAGTTCTACTACTACAGGATAATAGTGAATTCTACTACAGAGGAGACTGGTACAAAAACACAATCGCAAAACAATATCGATCAGGTTTAGCTACCAGGTTTACAGTTAGTCATGTAATATTGGTACTTATTATATCATGACACGTTACATAAGGACCACTTGCGTCGGGTTAGCCTTCCACAGACAACAGAGGTGTTAAGATTTAACCAACTAGAAAATCAAAGACTGGCTACGGCAAAATGAAATATCATGATATCCTGGATAGGTTTCTGAACAAATCACATTTTAGAAACATGACTACCAAAACACAAACATAGACTGGGTTATATACCTCAACATTTGTGCTCCTTTTTATGAAAATATTCACAAAATGTTGCAGATCTGCCCTCAGTGATTGGCAAGTCACGAAACTGAGCAACCAGCACCGATGTCAGAGACAGTGTCTGAGTGGTGCAGTGGAAACATTCATGATCTTCACCCCTGAAGTTCAAGGTTCAATTCCTGTTTAGAGACAGATCCATTCTTCCTGTGATTGAGAGGGGTGGCCGTCTAGCACGCTTGGACAAGAGGCTGTCTTCTCTGGTTTCCTCCTGCATTTCATCAAATTGCCCAAGTACTCCATAAAAGCCAGTGATTCGCACTCAGATTTTGATCCTGTGGCTCTTTCAAATCAACACTGCCCTCTAGTGGTAAACCGCAGCATCTCCACTCAAGATGGGAGGAGGATGGTCAACAAGAATACCAGCTATCTCTACATTCTTGTGCACTTTGTTCCAGAACACCAAGCTATTAGTTCATTCAACAATACCCCCACTGGTCTGTCAGTGCAGGTGCCGACTGCCTCACACACTGGATGGCAGATCACAGGCAACGATTGCAAACAAATCATGTTGCTCAGTTTAGCTACGTCGCCTCATCGAGGACAAATCCACGAGTAATTAAATACAGTGCAGGCGCATACGTATTAGCAAACAAAAGAAAAGAAACTAAACTGGTGTAGGCAGCGAAGGGGAATGGGGAAGACCATAGAAATTACGGAAAATGCTTGAACATATGAGAACCTACGTCTACTCGAGCTAGGCGTAGCCTTGGTGGATTTAGTTCGTCGTAGGAGATCACCGGTTTGGTTTCGGTGGGCTGTGAGCACTGCAAATGTGAATCGGTTAGAAAGAGACCTGCTCGTCAGCGTTGAGAATAAAAGAATTAAAACTTTAGTAGTTTATGAGTGTACACTGTTTCGTTTGAAAATTCGACAGTTTTGAGTGTCATGTTTGTGCCCTGGAGTTGTCTCGGCCACAAAAACAGAACCATTTTTGCCCAGTACGATGAGGGGGGTGGTGATACCTAGCATAACCTCTCCAACACAGGTTTTTAGTTCGACTGCTGGTGTCCCCGAAGCCAGCAAAGAATGATGATAAGTGTGGAGAATATCATCTTGGAGAATCCCCTTATTCATGATTTCTGAGGGGTGACTGAAAGCTGCTCTGTGTAACCAAGGATTTAAGAGGCAAAATATAAGTTAAGCAAGCGGCTGAATTCATTATGAAGTAATGTGAATGATCAGTGGTTTTAATCAAGAAATAAACCTCACGGAAAACACAATGATTCTAGTGTCTCAGATGTGCATTAGAGAAAGTTACAGTGGTGTTGGTGGGACGAAAAAAAAGAGGGAAAGAACAAATGAACTGAAGGGAAAAATACTGATTTGGAGTTGGCTGATACTTTTTATATTCGTACGAGCTGTGTTTAATCAATCTAGAGCGCATCACAGTTTTATGATTCTTTTACTGTGGCAAGTAGGCCTACTGCTTCAAAAGTATTGTGGAAGTAGCGTGAAAACGGTAGTGATGTTTACTGGCATCTTGCTCTGACAAGCGTTCCAATCACTCCGACCCTCGCTCAATCGCTCAAAGGAGCGTCATCGAAGGGTGAAGTGACTGTAGGCCTTGATATGTCAAGATAGTTTTATTGGTGGCTTGGTCAGATAAACACCACAAATGTTCCACCAGATACTGTAAACCGTGAAATTTTCACGGTGCTGAATGTTCATGATTTTTGGGGTCTACGAATTCGCGAAGAATAATTTTTCGTGATTGGAACCCTTCAGCTTCATAAAACCTCAAGAACCAATCATTTTCGCGCGATTTATGTTCGCGTTTTGACCCTTGAGCGCGAAAATAAAACGCACACAAAAATTTCACGGTTTACAATATCACTCCTGGACCAACCACTTGAAGCACAAGATAAAGCTACAAGAATGGCAGTGTCTAGTACTACCAGCATGGACGAGACCGGCTTTACGGTATCCAGTCCATTGAGTTACATTAAGGATGAACTCTACCTTAGCAGAAAGAGTCAAAATGAATGTTTTTAAGCAAAGACTGCAGTAGTTACATATCTACTAGTACCTGACCAAATCTGCCAAGGAATTGAAGGACTCGCAAAAAATCGATCATTTCTGATCCCTGAGAGGCAATCAGGGCGAAGAGACTATCCAGAGCCTTGTAGCAAAACTGGTACTAGAATCAGACACCTGATTCTTGTCCAAAACACTTTCGAGGGAAACCCAGCTCAGTCTCCATTCCAACAAAACTGGTCAGAAATATTTGTCCAAGCATTCACCTGGCAAATTTGGTTCATCTAAAATCGCTGCTCAAATGACCTCCATTTAAATACATACTTTTGGTTGACTTGGAGCGTTTCATCTTGCTAACAGGAGGGGGCGCTTTACTCGGTGGTTTGCTGGATTCCGGTGGAGGTAGCTTATCTGCAAGTTGGCTCTGAAATCATACGAATGGACAGAATTAGACCCGATGATGAGAAGGATCTCACCTGGTTGTGCATGCAGTACATACTGCCACCTGGTGGCGAATAAAATAACAAGTGGACACTAGCTGCAATGAGCACTCCTGTATTTCTCAATATCTTCCCAGCAATGGGAGACTTTCCTGCCGTCAGAGGCCACTACAAGTTAGCGGTCCTAGGACATCCCAAAATTTGACGTCACAGAGGACAAGTGTACCCCATGACTTTATCCATAATGATGCAGACGCCATGGCTTACGTCTTTGACGTCAAATTTTGTGACGCTCTAACTGGCAGCCTCTAACGGGAAGAAAGCATCTCCCATTCTGCATCCAAGGGGAAAAGGCTGTACCAACAGCCTTGGTCAGTGGGAGCACGCTTGAATGAAGTAAGAGCCTACAGTTTACTTGGTATAAGTTGGAGATGTTACTTTATTTGACCCATGACTTTATACATCCAAGCATGGATGAGTCCAAGGACCTGTAACACACATGACCAAACCCAAGCACAAACATGGAAGCAGGCCTTTCCTTTTGAGGCGCGCTAAAATGTGCATG
Organism: Notospermus geniculatus; assembly: GCA_002633025.1. Lineage (NCBI taxonomy): Eukaryota > Metazoa > Nemertea > Pilidiophora > Heteronemertea > Lineidae > Notospermus > Notospermus geniculatus. The sequence goes on along the minus strand of NMRB01000026.1, from coordinate 514,238 downwards.
TGCCTTGCAAACAATAGAATTTCTATTGTGAGGCACATGCACATTTTAGCATGCCTCAAAAGGAAAGGCCTGTGGAAGAAGCTTCAACATGGTGAAAGCAATAGCAAGCAGGCAGAAGACATTCAAAGGGAATTTTATGAAATATAATATGGCAGAACAAAGAATGTATGATAATGATATATGATGTTACAATTCAAGTCTCTTTCTCTTGATTGATGAGATAGTGACATCAGGCATACCAATGCATCTCTACAGTTCATTCCAAATCCCAGTGGCGCGAGGTTTTCAGCCGATATCTCCGCAACGGCTGGGTCAAATTCAACATGCCATACATCAATTAACTTGTCTTTCGTGCCGGTACCTTTCTGCTATCTTTATTTTTCGCGTAAGGCCTGCATAACGGATCCCTTTCTCAAAACCAATTTCATTTCGCTATGCTGTTCAGTGCAGTTTACACGTGCGCGATGCATTGCGTCATTTCAAAATGGCCGCCATTTCGGCCGTAAACACGAACTGTGATTTGTGAAAGAACTTTTTTCTGTCACGTTTTTAAAGATAAAGATAAAGATAATATATTTGTAAAGCGCATAAAATCCACACAAGCGTGATGTCTTTTTGGAAAGGATGGTGGTATTTGGAAAAGTTTGAATTGAAGAGCAAGGTGTGGTGATGACCCCCATAATCTTAGCTGTATTGGAACAAGCGTGATCAGTTGCGCTGAGTTTTTCGGGAAAATGACAGTGATGATGGCTGTACCGCCAAGAAAGACAAGTCGATTGACTTATGTTTCATCAAAATCGGCCCAGCTGTTGCGGAGCTATCGTTGATAAACCTCGCGCCAATCGGAACTGGAATGGAGAGTAAGCCTCAGGCACAACCAGAGTTCCTACCATCAGGCACAACCAATGCATAGCCAACCCTCAGTCCCCATCGATGCAGCTCTCAACCTCAGGCACAATTGATGCATCACCAACCCTCAGAAACAACCAATGCATCTCTAAGCCTCAGGCACAACAATGCATCTCCAACCCTCAGGCACAACCACAGTTCCAGGCACAACCAATGCATCTCCAACCCTCAGTCACAACAACCGATGCAGCTCTGACGAACCCAACATATGGATTCAGAGAGACCCTCCCTGTACCCACCAAGCATTGAAAGTTGATAAATGAATTAAAATGTTGAAGTTAGAAAAAATACCAAGAATAAACAGTTATTTGATAAAAAAGAGGTAAAGTTGAAGAGGTTGGTTGGGTTTCCAACAGAGGGCATTCAGGGCATCAGGTTATTTCAGATTTCTCAGTGCTGGCTCAAGAAATGAACACTGACCCATTTCCAGCCTAATGGTACGAACGCCCCCTGACAGACACCCTTGGCGGGACTTACAGTTGATTCCAGGGCATACTGTGACAGGGGAATACGATGGAAAACAGAGTGAGATACTTCAAAATAGGTTTGTGATTTGGGGAAAAAAACACCACCTGACTGATCTAGGTTATTATTAGTTGTGAAACAACAACGTGGGGGGGGGGAGGGGGGGTTGTTTGTTCATGAAAAACGTGGGGTAGGTGCACACAGGAGGAGCCAAATTAGTCGTATGGGGATATGACCCGATCTAGCAAAATAGGCACATGTCGCAACCGAGGAAAGGGATAACGACATTACAACACAAAGCTGAAATGTACGTCTCTGCCGGTTGACAGTAGTGGAGAGCAGTGACAGTGACGATCACCTGCGACAAGTGCCTACTTTTGCTGGAGCAGGTCACATACAGTTGTCAAAGTCATACCAGGCTCTTGACAATGCTGCTCTGTTCAATTTGAGAGACAGTATCAGATCTATGTCAGTCCAGAGGTAGCTACACTTGTGTTTCAGTACCACATGGTGATCAATGGGGAACCCTTAACCCAACAGGTGGCGCTGTGAGCATAGGACCTGCAAGACGTTAAAAACGAAGCAAGGACGTCCTTTCTGCTATGCAAGATGGTAAAACTGGATATTTTGCTCACTGTGCCGCTGCCATTTTGCAGGTTTCTCATTGTATGTGATAGGAATTGGATCCAGAACAGGCAAAGCAACATTTGCCAAGAGCCAAATCTTCAAAATTATTCACAATCTATCAACAAATGCAGTTATGAGTTACAAGTTTACAACCAGCGTGCAGCCACTTACTGCCAGTGCTGCTACATTAGGCATAATGAGCTTGTGCGGCGTTGGCACCTGAAAGGTAGAGTTGGATTAAATCCTGGTGAGCTAAGCTAAGCAAGCAGGACAGGACAAGGAAAGACAAGAGAGACTGGCCAATATGTCCTCACTGGTCATGGCTGGGTGAGGGAAAAGATGGTCTTGAGGAAGCAAGGTGGAACTCCAAACAGATGGACCACATCATAACTGGTCTGAGTGTCGAAGAGATACCTACACTCTCAGTGAGGATCGGTTCAAAAACCTAGACAACAGAGTATATAACTTCATTCATACACACCAACGGTCATGACGGTAGGCCAGCAGTATTGACGGTGGAATGACGTCATGTTCCGCACCTAACCGCTGCTAGACACCAAAACCTGCACAAGAGCCCATTTCATACTGTCAGCCACAGTAAAAACAAAGTACAGGCACCGCTCCAAGTGTTATCTTCCACAAGTTGGCTCTCTATGGGCAACTCAACCGTAGAAAGGAATGGGCAGTCACTGTGTCATTTGTCACCTACAGTGATCAAATTCTACAGCCCCTTTTTGTGTAGTTCCTACTTACGGCAAATTCTTGAGCTTGTTTGAGAGCTATGTTCCACTCTTGAATCTTTGTTCCGTCGTCCGCTTGTAAAAGATATACAGCACCATCAGAAATGATCTGCAATCGGAATGAACGAACCTACTTAGAAATGTCACACATATATGGGGTATAGAGAGCATGCAGGTGACGTCATCGCGTTATGTGATCAGTCTAATCCGCCATATTGGACGGCACGACGTCGGCGACCCACATGGTGCACTTTGTCATTGGCGCAAGCGGAGTGTGTGAGACTTCAACCATGATGTGATCTACACGTTGTCGCTTTGTCGTGGACATCAGCATGGTGGATTAGCGGGCAAAAGTGACGTCGCAACGAGCCACTGCACGTGCTCTGTATGACTGAAGAACCAACGAGGGTTGTCGGCTGAGAGTGGGTAGTGGCAACACTGGTGCCTGTCATCTCTGCGGTTCCAGGTGTGATCTCGTTTGAACACCTGCAGCAGGAAACCGACCGACTCCACCTCCTGACTTACTTGAAGCACATTCTTCCTACTCGATGTCTCCTTGTTCCCCCAGTCTATCTCGGCGGTAGACATATCTATCACAGATTCCGGTTTCCCCTGCGGAGATTTTTGAGCAGCTTTTGCATCTTTGTAAAAATATAAAGTTGACCCTGACAATACAACATACGTTTGGCTCCATTTTTTCCTGCAAAAGAAACATACGCATTAACAGCAGCTCAAAATCCATGCAAAGGCACTTTCTTGTCCATTCTGGCTTACCATTGGGGCAGCCACCTGCACCAGGCTCTGACCACAGGAATCATTAAGACTTGCTTCTGACACAAAGCAATCAGTACTCACGTTAACTTTTTCCCTGCCTCCATTATTTTTGTCTTGTTCAGTGGCCCTTTTTTACCAGACGGCTGAAATGATGAAGCCAGAATCAGAAATCTTTGTCCAACATGCGATAACAGTTTTCAGAGGCATTGGAATGACTCTGTTTCAGATCTGTAGCAATGGTAAACCCTTCACGGATGTAGACTGGTTATGCTGAAAATCTAATTCAAAATCCATCATCACTGATAATACTTTTGCTCTGTGAGTCTGACTGTTAGATGCACAAATCTTCATGACATCCAGAGAACCCTAAAAGGTCCTGCACACATGAGTTTTCTTGTGCAAGTTGGCTCTCAAAGGGCAATTCTCCCTTAGGCTGACTTTACATCGGATGACATGCGACACGAACACGCAGGTGAACAAAGGTTTCATGGGGATGAATCCTTTATAAAGCCATTGTTCGCCTGCGTGTTTGTGTCGCATGGAAATTGGCTTAACTCCAGAGCAATACTACATCACTCACAACATGCTAAGGAAACAATGTCCGTGGCACGGCGGCTCTTACTTCCACAAGTACAGGTGAGACACACTCCAAGATTGGATGACACCACAGAACGATTTTGAGAACTTTTGTCACAAAATAACACCATGACAATCAAGAATATGAAGGTGCATTGTGTAATAAATATTGTGTCAACTACTCTGAACAAACCATGCACTGAACCATAGTACAACCTCTCTCTGAGGTGACCCCTCTTCAACACAGGACAACAAACGTCAGCCTACAGTTGGCCATCTAATGACGCTCCCCCTAGTGAGAGTTTTGCCAGGCGCGGATCCAAGGGGGCACAAGCACCCCCTTTCGGCCAACAAATCTGTAAAATCGACCGTGAAATTCTGAAATTTGGAGCAAATGATTGAAATTCACCGCAGATTTCAATGTTCTAGCAAAATGCGCCCCCTCTAAATCGTGGATCTGCACCTGTTTATTGTAGAAGTTGGCTCTCAATAGGCAATTCACTTTCCGTAGGACTTGGGCCAAGACCAATAACATCAAGTTTTCTACGGCCAAGTTGCCCACAGACAGCCAAGGTGAGGTCGTTATATGTAGGTCGTTACACCAAAGCCAGTATCTACTCTGGTTAGTACAGTGGATATTACTGTGTAGCAGAACTACACATTATACACATTATAGTACCCGGTAATGCAAAACTGGTGAATGAAACTCAAATACTGAGAGCCAGAAATCGGCAGGTGTAGATATGCCAGTTGGACATGTTGGAANACATGAATCTAGAGAATATCACGCATCATTATCATAAACAAATCTCAACAACCCTAATATGACATCCTACTATATATGGATTAGTAAAGCATACCAGTCGACTACATTAACATCTAAATCATTCATGTTACCTTCTTAAGTTCTTTCTTAGGTGCGCTCTCCTCCGACGACCCAGGAATCACTGCAGAATCTATCGAGCCTGAGAAAGCTTGCGCTATCAGGGTCTCCCGTGACCCCCGCATCTTTACCGGATGCGGCAGCACCAGGGAATCATGGGGCAACATCATGGATTGCGTCTCACGTAACGGGCTGTGTCGATGTGACACGTCACGCTCACGCAGGGGTATGTGAGTAAAGGAAGACTCACGCATGGGGCTGTGTGTGAGAGGACTCTCACGCACGGGACTATACCCAAAAGAACTTTCACGTAACGGACTATGCATATGAGGGGAGGACGCAAGAGGACTTATTACAGATTCCCGTGGAGAATTTGATGTTTTGGGGAAATCCTGTGGGAAGGATTGAACCATGATCGGACCCGGAGTTGGAGGTTTCGTTTCCGACTCACAGACTTGCAATGATTCCTGTGGCGAATTCTAAACAGAGAATAGCAGAGGCGATTTATTCGTAAATAATGACAAAGTTCTGCAGAATATTGGCATAAATACACAACACATCTGCTGCTTTGGACATAAACCAATCTGACCTCTGTACCGGTATTATTGTCGAGGTCTGCACCATTACAGCAAGTATTTGACCGTGCAAGGAAACAGTTTTCTGGGGCTTAGAGACAGCTCATGTGGAATGAAGCATGACAACGTGAAGACAGTTTTGCAAAGTTCTTAGGCCCGGCTTGATATGGCGTTTGTTCATTTTCAAGGAGAGGTTTCATCCTTTGCCCTGAGATCCAAAATCTCAATACATACCTTGATAATTACAGATGAGGTTCCATCAGGCCCGGGGACCTGAAGAAGATCATGCCCGGGGCCCTGAAGTATATCCTGAAGCTCTTTCTTGAAGGACTGAAAGAAATTAGGAACTGTTTAAAATCAGTGGAAGGAAATCAGCATAAAACATTATTTATACAGAGTGTGTTGTATCTTGATAATTTGTTTGGCATTCAACAAGTGTTACGAAATTTAGTGTGCTTGGTCATGAGGGGGATAACTTTGCATTCTGGGACATCAATGGGGACCCCAGCTCACTGCCTCAATAGGTGTCACTAGTGGTTAAAAATACTGAAATGAAACTGACATCCCGGTCTTGATCAATTTCCCACACAAAAGGCGTCCATTGTTTAGGACCGGGTTTCGGTGTGCTGCCCTCTATCGTAGCTAGGATCCCCATTGAGTGGCTGTGTTCCAAATAGGCAATTGTTTCAAATTCAAAAGGTGACAAGTCTTATGGCACGTTCAGGTATACAGACATACTATTCTAGTCAAAGTTTAATGGGGATATGAATGTTTTATTTTTAACACATTCAATGCAATGGTCCTCATTTTGCGACATTCAAATCTATCTGTAGGCAAATGGAAGCAAAAAACTGACATAAAATGGAAGGAACCTCACATAGAATATGCTGACTGATCATGCCAGACACGTTTTCTCATTAAGTACAGCACTGTCACCTGCTGAGACAACCTTCNTGAAGATTCACCTGATGCTGTAATCAGGAGACTGAATTTGAAAATGCTGTAACCATACCGTGCAGTCTCTGTCTGAATGTTTGATTTTTTTAATGAATTTGTGATTCCTTCATTCAAACAATCAAAGTTTCTCTGCAAAACGTGCAGTGTTTGTCAGAAGGATCAGCTGTCGCTACTCAATCTCAATGAGTCATGGTGGACCATTCTGCTTGTCTTCTATCAGAATTGATTTACAGAAGTATCCCATGACATCTTTATGACTCGTCAGTCAGTACTTTTTGTCACATTCTAAGTCTTAAAATCCCTTTTTTAACTAAACTACGCTAAATGAACAGAAATTTTGTGCATTTTTCAGCCTAGGGCTGTTAAATGTTTGGGTTAACACACACTGTTATAGCAGTTGGCTATTTACCTACAGAAAGAAGGCGAATATCATCTTAAGACTAATCGTGTATTTCATTACACTATGATCATCATATTTCAATCTGAATTGAGTCGATGGAATTCACCTTGAGCTGTTCACCAATTACGACGCTGCATAATCATCTTGCTTGGCTGGGCTCACCCCACAACCAGTAGGCCTACCAATTTGGCAATGATAGGCACTTTTTATACATGACATACTATTATTGGCCTCGGCCTATCGGAACGATTTAGAATCCCCAATCCACCCCGATCAGTACCAGTGCCCAAAAAAGGTCGCCAATTCACAGGCGATTGATGGAATAATAGCAGGCCTATAAGCCGGCGGCATCGTCATCGAACAACACGATTTCTGTTAGTGTTGGCGTTGTTGTTGTTGCCATATGATTTTGACTGAGCATGCTGAGTAGGCCTCCTAGCCCGAGGCGTCGTAGGGCTAGGCTAGGGCAGGCCTACGGTACGTCATCATCATGGACGGTAGCCTACATCACTTCCGATGCGGGGGGATTTCTAAACTTTAGTCAATAGGCCTAACGATGCAAATACCATCCAACATCAGGACCATTATCATGTCATGTGCCCGGGGGGGTCACTCCCTGGCTCAACATTACCCCATGTGCGTTCCTAAAAAAGCGGGAATAGGGGGTGATTTTGCCGATTTTCGGCGGGCCCGCGCGATCACAGAGAGGCCCCTTATTTCCCTATCATTCACGCAATAAGCCTAGGGGCCAGCATATTTCTCCCGCACAAGGCCCGTCCTGAATTATAACTTTTCCTCTGCCCGCAACAAAACGCAATGTTCCGTCGGCAACAGCAGCGGGAGGCGGCTGACAGAGCGGGAAATGCAGCGGGACTTGGCGCGCTGACATTTTGTTTCCCGCCCTAGCGGTGGCTTCGGGAACCAAAATGGCGCGCTGACTGTGTTCATCGAACGGGAAGGGGGCGGGATATTCTTTCTGCCAGCTGGAAGGGGTGGGGATCATGAACTCACTGATCCCGCCAGAGGGGGCCTTTTCAANGACCCCCCCGGGGTCATGTGTACACTGCACACATACATAAGACACGCACGCGCAGTAGCATGCCGCCGCCGCGTGCACAAAACGTCTGCTGCTGCAACACGCGGCCAAGCCAACCAAGGACTGTCATCACAAGGAAAGAGGGGTTCAATTACAGAGATTTCGGAGCAGTCCATTGCAAAAAGCTGAGCTGCAAATGTGCTACAAAATGCGATTTAGCAAACTCGAAAATATGGAGAATAAATCGACATCTACTACGCACCTTAATGAGTTCATACAGCAGGGGAAATTCGACAAAAATTAATCACTTCATTTTTTTTCTTCTGACAACTTGTTTGCTTTTTCGACTCCTCCGCTGATTCACACTGGAGAGCTGAGCGCGGGAAATAGTTCGTACTTCTCTCATTAGATGGCAGCGCTGTGAGAAAGATTATGCCATGTATGCTGCAGCAAGCATCCATATATTATCCATAATAGGGCCCCCTATGTGTTTTTGTGATTGAATTCGCTGAATGAAAATTATTACTAACACTAACTTGCAACTTGTGCGTTGCAAGGGCAAGTAAAAGCGAAGAACATGAGGGTCAATAATGCTATGGCTTCGGCCCTGATGGAGAAACACAATACAATACTTCAATTTGAACTTCAATAGGAGCTGTGAGTGAGTTGACCAATAGGTGTCACTACGGCCCAATTCAATGCATATAGTGGACCCATTCATTCTTGATTGACCACCAATCAAGAGAAGTTTCTTTTGTACTGGTCCGCTAGAACTGTGCTGCCATCTTTTGGCAATACACGCGGCTCCTATTGAAATGACACCTTTGATGTAGACTTTGAGGAGGCTCAAGAAGAAACCACGAAAACATGCAACTTCTATACAATATTTCATTTTATTTTATAACCTGTATCACAAGGGACCACACAGCCTTATTCTCCATCATACAGACAACATCCCTTTCAGAGACTATCACTATTTACACATTGTACAAGCACTTGTATACAGGGTGTCACCAAAAATCTCAAATTCTTCTCGGAAAAATTTCCTATTTTCACTCCCTGAACTTCAGAAATGATTTCCAACCTCATAAGTGCAGACTTTTTTTTCGGCGCACACTGTATAGGACACTTTACAAGAGTATAAAAAAATAACAAGCAGTAACTGGTTGAATGACCAATGTACACATCAAAATTATGTAAAGCGCCTAAATACATAACCTATGTTAACCCATTCATTGGGTACCGGTACCGGTACCATAATTACCCCTTTCACTGTTGAGACCAGTTTCATAGAAACTGAAGACATAAGACTTGAGAGCCCACTGAACCTGTCACATGGTATGCATTAGGTAGCTCTCAATGACTGCTTTCTGATGAATACCTATGTGACAGGGTTTCTGTATGAATCTTTGGGAATTGGTAGGTTTTTGTCACTGGCGGTTAAAAGGTTAAGAATCTATGCTGACTGACACGACTTGAGACCAATTCCCCTAAATTTTCCACATTTCTCAAATCAATCAAGGAAATCAACATGGATAGCAAGAAACAGACAGGAGAGACTTTCAGATGGAGCGGACACTTCTGTCAGGACACCAGCATTTCTCAGTCTCAAAGGTGTCCTTTAATAGAGAGGTTCCACTGTTGTAGGAGATTCCTAGGATCCCTGCGACTTGCGCCTACTTTTAGTAGATCGGGTCACATCGGGTAACCATTCGATTCTGTGCTGCCGAGACAGTATCACTGGTGGGGTAGTACAATATCGTCAACAATGAGAATGAAATCTGGTCCCACGTAGCGATTAAAGCGAATCGATAGCGAATTTTGTTTACATTTGGCTGGTGTTTGTAAACACAAAATTCAGCCAATCAAAATGCACGAAAATTTCTTTGTTGACATTCTGGAGAAGTTTGTTTACATTTTTTCCTGAAAATTCGTCCCCTTTCAAATTCTATTTCTAAATCAAATTTTTTCGCTTTCGATTCGCTTTAAATGAAACAAATGATCTTTGATGGGAATAGTGTCCGTCAGGAGCCAGACCAGCA
>NMRB01000026.1:479201-503994 GCA_002633025.1 Notospermus geniculatus | reverse complement strand
AGACTTCAATGAAAGTGTGGCTGAGTCCGACCCGTGCATACGGCCCTTAGGCTTGTGGCTGGTGTGCTGGCCAATGAGCTGGAAGTTCAGTAACGTTGCACATGGACACGACTTGAATGGTGACCGTCATACAGAGTACTACAACCTCAGCATGAAATGCCTACATTGTTACAGATACCAACATGCTACATATTTGTCAAGCGAGATTCAAACCACCTGACCACCAGGCCCACACCATAAAATGAACAACAACGAGTAGGCCTACACATTCTCTGGGATTCATTTCTAGGCCTGTAACCACATCGATACTTACTACTGATTGCAAATTTAAATTTGTCGTAGCATTCGAACGGGAAGAGCGGCTCTTTCAATTCTCTGAAGAATAACTTTAATGCACCAGTTAGGACATGGAAATCCCACTGCGGGTCGTTAAGGTTGTACGGTTCTGAAAGAAAATAAGCACTGGAAATGTAAAGGTCCCTTTTCTACTCTAGGTGAACCGGGACCAAAGAAGCAAACATTGTAAAGTGATAACACCGTGGATTAGGAGGGAATACGGGAAATATTTGAGTCTCAAATTTGGCCTATTCACTCACCACCGCTATCCACTGCAAACCGTAATTTCTGCACCTGAGCCAAGTTCCCGCTGAGGCGATATATCCCATCACAGGCAAGACCACGGGATTCGATCGCTGCAGTACAATCCATTACAAACCGTGGAATTGTTGAATTCTCTCTGTCGCATATTTCGGCGATTGTTGAACCAAAGATGTGCTCTAAAAATTTAAAGTAGAACCAATGATGATAATATCAGGACCAACCCCAAACAACCCGTTACTGGGAGTCCTTAATGTACCTATACCTCCCTAACAAGGACAGACAGGGTGAAGGACTTCCACAGACCTTTCAGACATGGTCACATCCCCTACAGAGACGAACCCACGTACTCCAGGGAATACATTGCACACAATAGGCCTACTGCTGGATCCTCCAGCTAGCTTCAAACACTCTTGACAGTCTTGTCTCCCATTCCTTACAATGACCTTCCCTTCCCTCCGATCCAGGGTCAACACCAAGAACACATCTCCAACATAGTGCAGGAGAGGGCCTCTGACCTTCAAAGCCAGCTTAAAGATGCAAGAAGACCTACGTTTTATGATCCCCTTTTCAGCCAGACTGTCCCTTGTTGGTCGTCGTACTAGAAGGTTCATCAGCCGTTCACGGATTTTCGTCCTTGGCTGCGTGGACTCTTCTACTCCCTTTACTGGAACGAAAAGCACCAGTCGTTTAGACAAAACAGTCAAGTTTGGAATATGTCATCATAAAAGCCATGTGTTGAAGTCTCACTTGAGGAAATAACAAAGAGCATTAATCAGGCTGCAGATGGGGAACTTAAGATCACCAGTAATTCTTAACTTCGCTGTTTCTCTCTTCTATCATGAAGAGTGGGTCCGACCAGGGATTGAACCTGGAACCCCCGGCGGTGACAGGTGCTGATGTTTCCACTGCACCACTCGGACTTTCATTCAGAATTGATCAAGGGGGTAAGGCCTGGAATCATTCCAGGCCTAATTTGGGAATTATTCCAGGCCTAATTAGGGAATTTAGTAAATTTTGTTTTCCAGTCCATCTTCCATGTAGAATGTGATGAAAGTTGGCCTTCTGCAGCAGAATTCAGGAATCACTGTAATATGACGATTTTAAATACCTTCCCATACAACACCTCAGATTAGATTATGAGTAAAAAGAACTATGAGCAGCTCGACAACTACGTGGCCACCAGATTTCCATTAAGATAGAAGAGATAAGCCAAAACCCCAAGAGTTTCTACCTTGAACAAAATTAATACCAGGAAAAAAGAAAGGCAGGAACAATTCTTGGTTGTCTACTTAGAAAGAATTAGACTCAGCATATCGGAGTAATGATTGATCTATTACTGGTCCATATTCACCATCAATGTGTCTCATAGCTGTTTTAACATTAAGTAAAATCAAATGTGCGGGGAAGCTAGAATCTGCAGCTATTATGGGATAGTTCATGCCTAGTTCATGCCTATTGACAAAGTTCAACGATTTGAACTCATGAGTTAGCCTTGAGACCAGTTCTTAAGCTTGGCTTGTTCAAATGTTCAGCAACTATCCTAACCAAGAATCATAATGAAGCAAGGGGGAACTATTTCTAAATATGAATCAGAACAACATGCATTTTATTGGAGATGATGACAGAGCCCCTTTACCAGTTAGCCAAGCTGTATAAATGCCTGTCACAAATTCAATTAGCCTAGGATTAGAGTGATTTGGGAGTTCTACTACTACAGGATAATAGTGAATTCTACCACAGAGGAGACTGGTACAAAAACACAATCGCAAAACAATATCGATCAGGTTTAGCTACCACGTCTTGAGTTAGTCATGTAATACTGGTACTTATTATATCATGACACGTTACATAAGGACCACTTGGGTTGGGTTAGCCTTCCACAGACAACAGAGGTGTTAAGGTTTAACCAACTAGAAAATCAAGGACTGACTACGGCAAAATGAAATATCATGATATCCTGGATAGGCTTCTGAACAAATCACATTTTAGAAACATGACTACCAAAATACAAACATAGACTGGGTTATATACCTCAACATTTGTGCTCCTTTTTATGAAAATATTCACAAAATGTTGCAGATCTGCCCTCAGTGATTGGCAAGTCACGAAACTGAGCAACCAGCACCGATGTCAGAGACAGTGTCTGAGTGGTGCAGTGGAAACATTCATGATCTTCACCCCTGAAGTTCAAGGTTCAATTCCTGTTTAGAGACAGATCCATTCTTCCTGTGATTGAGAGGGGTGGCCGTCTAGCACGCTTGGACAAGAGGCCGTCTTCTCTGGTTTCCTCCTGCATTTCATCAAATTGCCCAAGTACTCCATAAAGCCAGTGATTCGCACTCAGAATTTGATCCTGTGGCTCTTTCAAATCAACACTGCCCTCTAGTGGTAAAACGCAGCATCTCCACTCAAGATGGGAGGAGGATGGTCAACAAGAATACCAGCTTTCTCTACACTCTTGTGCACTTTGTTCCAGAACACCAAGCTGTTAGTTCATTCAACGATACCCCCACTGGTCTGTCAGTGCAGGTGCCAACTGCCTCACTGGATGGCAGATCACAGGCAACGATTGCAAACAAATCATGTTGCTCAGTTTAGCTACGTCGCCTCATCGAGGACAAATCCACGAGTAATTAAATACAGTGCAGGCGCATACGTATTAGCAAACAAAAGAAAAGAAACTAAACTGGTGTAGGCAGCGAAGGGGAATGGGGAAGACCATAGAAATTACGGAAAATGCTTGAACATATGAGAACCTACGTCTACTCGAGCTAGGCGTAGCCTTGGTGGATTTAGTTCGTCGTAGGAGATCACCGGTTTGGTTTCGGTGGGCTGTGAGCACTGCAAATGTGAATCGGTTAGAAAGAGACCTGCTCGTCAGCGTTGAGAACAAAAGAATTAAAACTTTAGTAGTTTATGAGTGTACACTGTTTCGTTTGAAAATTCGACAGTTTTGAGTGTCATGTTTGTGTCCTGGAGTTGTCTCGGCCACAAAAACAGAACCATTTTTGCCCAGTACGATGAGGGGGGTGGTGATACCTAGCATAACCTCTCCAACACAGGTTTTTAGTTCGACTGCTGGTGTCCCCGAAACCAGCAAAGAATGATGATAAGTGTGGAGAATATCATCTTGGAGAATCCCCTTATTCATGATTTCTGAGGGGTGACTGAAAGCTGCTCTGTGTAACCAAGGATTTAAGAGGCAAAATATAAGTTAAGCAAGCGGCTGAATTCATTATGAAGTACGGTAATGTGAATGATCAGTGGTTTTAGTCAAGAAATAAACCTCACGGAAAACACAATGATTCTGGTGTCTCAGATGTGCATTAGAGAAAGTTACAGCAGTGTTGGTGGGACGAAAAAAAAGAGGGAAAGAACAAATGAACTGAAGGGAAAGATACTGATTTGGAGTTGGCTGATACTTTTTATATTCGTATGAGCTGTGTGTAATCAATCTAGACCGCATCACAGTTTTATCATTCTTTTACTGTGGCAAGTAGGCCTACTGCTTCAAAACGTATTGTGGAAGTAGCGTGAAAACGGTAGTGATGTTCACTGGCATCTTGCTCTGACAAGCGTTCTAATCACTCCTACCCTCGCTCAATCACTAAAGGGTGTGTCATTGAAGGGTGAAGTGACTAATAGGCCTTGATATGTCAAGATGGTTTTTAGGTGGCTTGGTCAGATAAATACCACAAGTATTCCACCATATCACTCCCAGACCAACCACTTGAAGCACAAGATAAAGCTACAAGAATGGCAGTGTCTAGTACTACCAGCATGGACAAGACTGGCTTTACGGTTTCCAGTCCATTGAGTTACACTAAGGATGAACTCTACCTTAGCAGAAAGAGTCAAAATGAATGTTTTTAAGCAAAGACTGCAATAGTTACATATCTACTAGTACCTGACCAAATCTGCCAAGGAATTGAAGGACTCGCAAAAAACGATCATTTCTGATCCCTGAGAGGCAATCAGGGCGAAGAGACTATCCAGAGCCTTGTAGCAAAACTGATTTTTGTCCAAAACACTTTCGAGCGAACCCCGCTCAGTCTCCATTCCAACAAAACTGGTCAGAAATATTTGTCCAAGCATTCACCGGGCAAATTTGGTTCATCTAAAATCACTGCTCAAATGACCTCCATTTAAATACATACTTTTGGTTGACTTGGAGCGTTTCATCTTGCTGACAGGAGGGGGCGCTTTACTCGGTGGTTTGCTGGATTCCGGTGGAGGTAGCTTATCTGCAAGTTGGCTCTGAAATCATACGAATGGACAGAATTACACCCGATGGCGAGAAGGATCTCGCCTCGTTGTGCATGCAGTACATACTGCCACCTGGTGGCGAATAAAATCACAAGTGGACACTAGCTGCAATGAGCACTCCTGTATTTCTCAATATCTTCCCACCAATGGGAGACTTTCCTGCCGTCAGAGGCCACTACAAGTTAGCAGTCCTAGGACATCCCAAAATTTGACGTCACAGAGGACAAGTGTACCCCATGACTTCATCCATAATGATGCAGACGCCATGGCTTACGTCTTTGATGTCAAATTTTGTGACGGGCAGCCTCTAATGGCAGGAAAGCATCTCCCATTCTGCATCCAAGGGGAAAAGGCTGTACCAACAGCCTTGGTCAGTGGGAGCACGCTTGAATGAAGTAAGAGCCTACAGTTTACTTGGTATAAGTTGGAGATGTTACTTTATTTGACCCATGACTTTATACGTCCAAGCATGGATGAAGCATGGATGAGTCCAAGGACCTGTAACACACATGACCAAACCCAAGCACAAACATGGAAGCAGGCCTTTCCTTTTGAGGCGCGCTAAAATGTGCATGTGCCTTGCAAACAATAGAATTTCTATTGTGAGGCACATGCACATTTTAGCATGCCTCAAAAGGAAAGGCCTGTGGAAGAAGCTTCAACATGGTGAAAGCAATAGCAAGCAGGCAGAAGACATTCAAAGGGAATTTTATGAAATATAATATGGCAGAACAAAGAATGTATGATAATGATATATGATGTTACAATTCAAGTCTCTTTCTCTTGATTGATGAGATAGTGACATCAGGCATACCAATGCATCTCTACAGTTCATTCCAAATCCCAGTGGCGCGAGGTTTTCAGCCGATATCTCCGCAACGGCTGGGTCAAATTCAACATGCCATACATCAATTAACTTGTCTTTCGTGCCGGTACCTTTCTGCTATCTTTATTTTTCGCGTAAGGCCTGCATAACGGATCCCTTTCTCAAAACCAATTTCATTTCGCTATGCTGTTCAGTGCAGTTTACACGTGCGCGATGCATTGCGTCATTTCAAAATGGCCGCCATTTCGGCCGTAAACACGAACTGTGATTTGTGAAAGAACTTTTTTCTGTCACGTTTTTAAAGATAAAGATAAAGATAATATATTTGTAAAGCGCATAAAATCCACACAAGCGTGATGTCTTTTTGGAAAGGATGGTGGTATTTGGAAAAGTTTGAATTGAAGAGCAAGGTGTGGTGATGACCCCCATAATCTTAGCTGTATTGGAACAAGCGTGATCAGTTGCGCTGAGTTTTTCGGGAAAATGACAGTGATGATGGCTGTACCGCCAAGAAAGACAAGTCGATTGACTTATGTTTCATCAAAATCGGCCCAGCTGTTGCGGAGCTATCGTTGATAAACCTCGCGCCAATCGGAACTGGAATGGAGAGTAAGCCTCAGGCACAACCAGAGTTCCTACCATCAGGCACAACCAATGCATAGCCAACCCTCAGTCCCCATCGATGCAGCTCTCAACCTCAGGCACAATTGATGCATCACCAACCCTCAGAAACAACCAATGCATCTCTAAGCCTCAGGCACAACAATGCATCTCCAACCCTCAGGCACAACCACAGTTCCAGGCACAACCAATGCATCTCCAACCCTCAGTCACAACAACCGAAGCAGCTCTGACGAACCCAACATATGGATTCAGAGAGACCCTCCCTGTACCCACCAAGCATTGAAAGTTGATAAATGAATTAAAATGTTGAAGTTAGAAAAAATACCAAGAATAAACAGTTATTTGATAAAAAAGAGGTAAAGTTTAAGAGGTTGGTTGGGTTTCCAACAGAGGGCATTCAGGGCATCAGGTTATTTCAGATTTCTCAGTGCTGGCTCAAGAAATGAACACTGAACCATTTCCAGCCTAATGGTACGAACGCCCCCTGACAGACACCCTTGGCAGGACTTACAGTTGATTCCAGGGCATACTGTGACAGGGGAATACGATAGAAAACAGAGTGAGATACTTCAAAATAGGTTTGTGATTTGGGAAAAAAAACACCACCTGACTGATCTAGGTTATTATTAGTTGTGAAACAACAACGTGGGGGGGGGGGGGAGGGGGGGTTGTTTGTTCATGAAAAACGTGGGGTAGGTGCACACAGGAGGAGCCAAATTAGTCGTATGGGGATATGACCCGATCTAGCAAAATAGGCACATGTCGCAACCGAGGAAAGGGATAACGACATTACAACACAAAGCTGAAATGTACGTCTCTGCCGGTTGACAGTAGTGGAGAGCAGTGACAGTGACGATCACCTGCGACAAGTGCCTACTTTTGCTGGAGCAGGTCACATACAGTTGTCAAAGTCATACCAGGCTCTTGACAATGTTGCTCTGTTCAATTTGAGAGACAGTATCAGATCTATGTCAGTCCAGAGGTAGCTACACTTGTGTTTCAGTACCACATGGTGATCAATGGGGAACCCTTAACCCAACAGGCGGCGCTGTGAGCATAGGACCTGTAAGACGTTAAAAACGAAGCAAGGACGTCCTTTCCGCTATGCAAGATGGTAGAACTGGATATTTTGCTCACTGTGCCGCTGCCATTTTGCAGGTTTCTCATTGTATGTAATATGAATTGGATCCAGAACAGGCAAAGCAACATTTGCCAAGAGCCAAATCTTCAAAATTATTCACAATCTGTCAACAAATGCAGTTATGAGTTACAAGTTTACAACCAGCGTGCAGCCACTTACTGCCAGTGCTGCTACATTAGGCATAATGAGCTTGTGCGGCGCTGGCACCTGAAAGGTAGAGTTGGATTAAATCCTGGTGAGCTAAGCTAAGCAAGCAGGACAGGACAAGGAAAGACAAGAGAGACTGGCCAATATGTCCTCACTGGTCATGGCTGCGTGAGGGAAAAGATGGTCTTGAGGAAGCAAGGTGCAACTCCAAACAGATGGACCACATCACAACTGGTCTGAGTGTCAAAGAGATACCTACACTCTCAGTGAGGATCGGTTCAAAAACCTAGACAACAGAGTATATAACTTCATTCATACACACCAACGGTCATGACGGTAGGCCAGCAGTGTTGATGGCGGAATGACGTCATGTCCCGCACCTAACCGCTGCTAGACACCAAAACCTGCACTAGAGCCCATTTCATACTGTCAGCCACAGTAAAAACAACAGGCACCGCTCCAAGTGTTATCTTGCACAAGTTGGCTCTCTATGGGCAACTCAACTGTAGAAAGGAATGGGCAGTCACTGTGTCATTTGTCACCTGATCAAATTCTACAGCCCCTTTTTGTGTAGTTCCTACTTACGGCAAATTCTTGAGCTTGTTTGAGAGCTATGTTCCACTCTTGAATCTTTGTTCCGTCGTCCGCTTGTAAAAGATATACAGCACCATCAGAAATGATCTGCAATCGGAATGAGCCTACTTAGAAATGTCACACATATATGGGGTATAGAGAGCATGCAGGTGACGTCATCGCATTATGTCATCAGTCTAATCCGCCATATTGGACGGCACGACGTCGGCGATCCACATAGTGCACTTTGTCATCGGCGCAAGTGGAGTGTGTGTGACTTCAACCATGATGTGATCTACACGTTGTCGCTTAGTCGTGGACATCAGCATGGTGGATCAGCGGGCAAAAGTGACGTCGCAACGAGCCACTGCACGTGCTCTGTATGACTGAAGAACCAACGAGGGTTGTCGGCTGAGAGTGAATAGTGGCAACACTGGTGCCTGTCACCTCAGAGGTGCGCGGGGTGACCTCGTTTGAAGACCTGTACCAGGAAACCGACCGACTCCACCTCAGNGTCTATCTCGGCGGTAGACATATCTATCACAGATTCCGGTTTCCCCTGCGGAGATTTTTGAGCAGCTTTTGCATCTTTGTAAAAATATAAAGTTGACCCTGACAATACAACATACGTTTGGCTCCATTTTTTCCTGCAAAAGAAACATACGCATTAACAGCAGCTCAAAACCCATGCAAAGGCACTTTCTTGTCCATTCTGGCTTACCATTGGGGCAGCCACCTGCACCAGGCTCTGACCACAGGAATCATTAAGACTTGCTTCTGACACAAAGCAATCAGTACTCACGTTAACTTTTTCCCTGCCTCCATTATTTTTGTCTTGTTCAGTGGCCCTTTTTTACCAGACGGCTGAAATGATGAAGCCAGAATCAGAAATCATTGTCCAACACGCGATAACAGTTTTCAGAGGCATTGGAATGACTCTGTTTCAGATCTGTAGCAATGGTAAACCCTTCACGGATGTAGACTGGTTATGCTGAAAATCTAATTCAAAATCCATCATCACTGATAATACTTTTGCTCCGTGAGTCTGACTGTTAGATGAACAAATCTTCATGACATTCAGAGAACCCTAAAAGATGCTGCACACACGAGTTTTCTTGTGCAAGTTGGCTTTCAATGGGCAATTCTCCCTTCGGCTGACTTTACATCAGATGACACGTGACACGAACACGCAGGTGAACAAAGGTTTCATGGGGATGAATCCTTTGTGAAGCCATTGTTCGCCTGCATGTCCATGTTGCGTGGAAATTGGCTTAACTCCAGAGCAATACATCACTCACAACATGCTAAGGAAACAATGTCCGCGGCACGGCGGCTCTTACTTCCACAAGTACAGGTGAGACACACTCCAAGATTGGATGACACCACAGAACGGTTTTGAGAACTTTTGTCACAAAATAACACCATGACAATCAAGAATATGAAGGTGCATTGTGTAATAAATATTGTGTCAACTACTCGGAACAAACCATGCATTGAACCATAGTACAACCTCTCTCTGAGGTGACCCCTCTTCAACACAGGACAACAAACGTCAGCCTACTGTTGGCCATCTAATGACGCTCCCCTAGTGAGAGTTTTGCCCGGCGCGGATCCAAGGGGGCGCAAGCACCCCCTTTCGGCCAACAAATCTGTAAAATCGACCGTGAAATGCTGAAATTT
Organism: Notospermus geniculatus; assembly: GCA_002633025.1. Classification (NCBI taxonomy): domain Eukaryota; kingdom Metazoa; phylum Nemertea; class Pilidiophora; order Heteronemertea; family Lineidae; genus Notospermus; species Notospermus geniculatus. Next base: position 494,137 of record NMRB01000026.1, on the reverse strand, counting down.
GGAGCAAATGATTGAAATTCACCGCAGATTTCAATGTTTCTAGCAAAATGCACCCCCTCTAAATCGTGGATCCGCACCTGTTTATTGTAGAAGTTGGCTCTCAATAGGCAATTCACTTTCCGTTGGACTTGGGCCAAGACCAATAACATCAAGTTTTCTACGGCCAAGTTGCCCACAGACAGTCAAGGTGAGGTCGTTACATGTAGGTCGTTACACCGAAGCCAGTATCTACTCTGGACGACGTTCCCGAAGCCGTCGTTAGGTTAACGATGTCGTTAAAACTGGGAAAATGCATAGTGTAACGACATCGTTAACCTTACGTTCGGGAACATGGGTCCTGGTTAGTACAGTGGATATTACTGTGTAGCAGAACTACACATTATAGTACCCGGTAATGCAAAACTGGTGAATGAAACTCAAATACTGAGAGCCAGAAATCGGCAGGTGTACATATGCCAGTTGGACATGTTGGAACAACAAGTCACAGCCCCCCCCCCCTGGATCTGCCGCTGAATGGACACACATGAATCTAGAGAATATCACGCATCATTATCATAAACAAATCTCAACAATCCTAATATGACATCCTACTATGTATGGATTAGTAAAGCATACCAGTCGACTACATTAACATCTAAATCATTCATGTTACCTTCTTAAGTTCTTTCTTAGGTGCGCTCTCCTCCGACGACCCAGGAATCACTGCAGAATCTATCGAGCCTGAGAAAGCTTGCGCTATCAGGGTCTCCCGTGATCCCCGCATCTTTACCGGATGCGGCAGCACCAGGGAATCATGGGGCAACATCATGGATTGCGTCTCCCGTAACGGGCTGTGTCGATGTGACACGTCACGCTCACGCAGGGGTATGTGAGTAAAGGAAGACTCACGCATAGGGCTGTGTGTGAGAGGACTCTCACGCACGGGACTATACCCAAAAGAACTTTCACGTAACGGACTATGCATATGAGGGGAGGACGCAAGAGGACTTATTACAGATTCCCGTGGAGAATTTGATGTTTTGGGGAAATCCTGTGGGAAGGATTGGACCATGATCGGACCTGGAGTTGGAGGTTTCGTTTCCGACTCACAGACTTGCAATGATTCCTGTGGCGAATTCTAAACAGAGAATAGCAGAGGCGATTTATTCGTAAATAATGACAAAGTTCTACAGAATATTGGCATAAATACACAACACATCTGCTGCTTTGGACATAAACCAATCTGACCTCTGTATTATTGTTGAGGTCTGCACCATTACAGCAAGTATTTGACCGTGCAAGGAAACTTTTCAGGGGCTTACAGACAGCTCATGTGGAATGAAGCCAGTTTTGCAAAGTTCTTAGGCCCAGCTTCATATGGCGTTTGTTCATTTTCAAGGAGAGGTTTCATCCTTTGCCCTGAGATCCAAAATCTCAATACATACCTTGATAATTACAGATGAGGTTCCATCAGGCCCGGGGACCTGAAGAAGATCATGCCCAGGGCCCTGAAGTATATCCTGAAGCTCTTTCTTGAAGGACTGAAAGAAATTAGGAACAGTTTAAAATCAGTGGAAATCAGCATAAAACATTATTTATACAGAGTGTGCTGTATCTTAATAATTTGTTTGGCACTCAACAAGTGTTACGAAATTTAGTGTGCTTGGTCATGAGGGGGATAACTTTGCATTCTGGGACATCAATGGGGACCCCAGCTCACTGCCTCAATAGGTGTCACTAGTGGTTAAAACTACTGAAATGAAACTGACATCCTGGTCCTGATCAATTTCCCACACAAAAGGCGTCCATTGTTTAGGACCGGGTTTCGGTGTGCTGCCCTCTATCGTAGCTAGGATCCCCATTGAGCGGCTGTGTTCCAAATAGGCAATTGTTTCAAATTCAAAAGGTGACAAGTCTTATGGCACGTTCAGGTATACAGACATACTATTCTAGTTAAAGTTTAATGGGGATATGAATGTTTTATTTTTAACACATTCAATGCAATGGTCCTCATTTTGCGACATTCAAATCTATCTGTAGGCAAATGGAAGCAAAAAACTGACATAATATGGAAGGAACCTCACATAGAATATGCTGACTGATCATGCCAGACACGTTTTCTCATTAAGTACAGCACTGTCACCTGCTGAGACAACCTTCATGAAGAATTTTTCAAAAAATATTCTTGGCAAGAAACATTTTAAAGAAGTCTTCACTATCAATCACAAGTGAATGAGGAAGATTTTTGAGGCCCACACCAACTGAATTTCATAGTACTAGTGCAACTCAAGAGCAAGATTACTACACCTCGAAAACACAAGCTGAAGTGAAGTGTCTTGCCTAAGAGCATAAATACCTGCACACAGCACATTACCTTAGGGCTTGTCTTTGCCACTGCTTGCCCACTCACCACAAACCCAGCTAATGCCGCGGCCATTTTCTGTGTATGTCCTCACAAGTTTCACAACAAGTACCGGTACTAATAAATCAGGTTAGATACACATCAGATATTCGTCATTAACCCATTCAAAGTCGAAGTTTGTTGATCTCAGAATAAGAGATGGGCCTAACGACAGTTTGCCCTAGCTCAGGAGTCCTTCATATCAGACCCCCTCAAACAAAGGATGCCGAATGCCAGTTGGGGAGCCTTGATAGCCTAGTGATTATTATGTCCACTTGAGCAAGCGGCAGGTCCCGGGTTCGAATCCCAGGCCATATGGGATTAATCATCCCTGGCTCTTCAGTCCGCCACATGGGACAGTAAGCCGTGGTATCTTGTACCTTGTTCCTTTGCAAGGGCAAGTAAAAGACCCCATCCAAGTGAGGAACATGAGTAGCTTTAGATGATGGCCTCTTCCGTACTTACCAGCGCCAATAATGCTTTGGCTTTGGCCCTGACGGAAAAATCTAATACAAATAGCCATATCAGAATGCCAACAAATTGCTGAATGAAACTCCCCTTTAAGTCCAAACACCCCACTTCAGTAATCTTATCATAAGAGTCACGTTTCATTGCCTGGGTTAGATCATGTCATAAACACGTTTTCTGTACACAAACATGTTAAAAACTTGCAAATTTGATACCATTTCTAACATCTACTTGACTTTCAACTTGGAGTTTTTTACAACATTGAATCGAAAGCCAAGCACCAAGTACGGCATGAGCTCCAGACAATGTCAGGAGGAAACTAGAGTGCCCCAAGAAGACCTGCGCTGTCAAAAAGAGTCACCCTCACTATCACATGAAGAGCAAGCCTGACCAGGGATTGAACCTGGATCCTCAGAGGTGACAGGTGTTGATGTTTCCACTGCACCACTCTGACAGCCCAAACAACTCGCACTTAGTAGTTCTACCCAATTTGACAGTCAAGAATGATCAACACAAGGCCTAGTTCCACATCGTCTTCAGGCGGCCAGATAAAGGCTCGTTTCCACTGACTGCGTTTCGTTGACGCGTGCGGTAAAGGGCTTTGTTATTTCCCGCCGCACTGCACGCAAACAAAGGTACATGTAAATCGCGCGCGTTGCCCAATCGCACACAGGTGGAAACAGGCCTTTAGTATCTTCTGATACTTGAATCGGTTGCGGCACTCTCTGAATTTACCAAAAGATGACCACACAACAATGTGACAACTTCCCAAAAGGGTTCAGAGTATTTAAAGAATTTGACAGCCCCACTGGACAAAGACTCAATCATTTTCATCTCGACTGGTGTTATTTTTAATCATCTTGTCTCCAGATGATAAAACAGGACAAAGAAAACCTGCTGAATTTAAACTGAGAACAACAGCTCACCTGTAGAAGGGGAGATAAATTGATACCCCGGGTAAAAATAAAGTGAAAGGAGAAGCTGGCTTAAAATACAACACCACATCCTTAGAAAGATTTTATGGATGAGAGAATTTGTATTTATAGCTCCTGAACCATGTGCTGTGTGCAAGTATAGCCATCATGTTTCTTTGCTAGGGCAAGGAAATCGCTGAGATTCTTTGATTTAAAAACAGTCCCTCCTCACCACACCATTTGGTGACACCCTCACTACAAGACTTGTAGGCCTACCTATTCAGATATCAGTGGGAGGCAGCCTGTCACTTTTGGACCCTTTACTTGTAGTGAGGGGTGGTTAGGAGTGGGGTAGGGCATGCCTCAGTACAGTCACCTTTCTGACACTGGGTTCAATTTCCACACACACTGAATGTCAATGGAATAAAACTTTCTAACTCAGAACAGAAGTTTTTTTATGTTGGTTTCATGAAATTATTCCAGTGTTGAACTGACGACAGCCAAGTGCCAACATGTTGGTATTATCACCACAGGGCAACTTTAATGTACAGCAGGAGGAAACTGGAGTACCCAGAGAAAATATGTGCTGCCAAAGAGAGTTGCTCTCTCTATCATATGAAGAATGGGCAAACTGGGGATTGAACCTGGTATCTCAGAGGTGACAGGCACTGAAGTTTCCACTGAGCCACTCTAACAGCCTCATTCTTGGCCTCAAATAGACAAATCCCAAATTGACGAAAACGAGAACGATCTGCACTGAAACCATCTGACACTGAATGACGTGACGCAGAAAACCCCACGACCATGTGACGACAGTGAGTTCGATGACATTGCGTCAGACTCGACCATGGATTGCATCACGTCAGCTGGTTTCAGGTCGAGGTTCTGTTCGCCATTTCGGCGGAAGTGCGCAGATGTGGGAATTTGGGATTTGTGTATAGGGACTTAGGCGAGACTTTTTTTATACCTTGGTTAGCGTGCCCGCCGCTCCGTGAATTCCCCCCAAAAAAATAAAAATAAAATTTTATTTTCGGCCATTTAGCGTGCCCGCCGCACTCGAAATCGCTGAAAATCAGAATAAAAAAAAAACTTTTTCTTTATTTTTTTCCCACCCGCCGCCGTCATGGCCGTGGATGCAAAACTGTGCAGAAGAGGGCAAATACTTCTGCAAGCTGAGGAACGCTAGGGAGGATTACAACACCCTCAATCAGAGTACTACACAACTTGCACAATGCCAAACTATATTGCAAGTAAATTGGCAAATCAATGTCAATGAAATTTGGGGTAATAAGTTGGAGACAAAGTTACTTTATTTTGAAATAAACTTTTATTTTTATTTTTCCCTCCTCTCTGCTGCTCCTACAGAAAGATTCTGTGAAAGTTGAAAATAAAATTTTATTTTTATTTTTTTTCCGACCGCCTATGGATGTCCTTGGATAAAAAAGCACGCTAACCAAGGTATAAAAAAAGTCTCGCCTTACTGTGTGGACATATGAAATGTATTTGAACAATTACTGACTGACAGAGGTGAGGAATCTTCATGTCATCCTGAAGACGACGCCAGGCTCTCGCCAAGTTTCCACGAAGTTATAAGACAACAACATGCAAAGTGCAAATTGGAACAGCTAATGTGCAAAGAGGAAAAGGTTACAATTCTTTACAATCTGGGATAACGGTATTTGTGAGAAGTTCTTTGATCTAAAACGGTTACAAAGTACGAAGAAAGACAGGGATAATTCTAGTCTAGGATTTCAATAGGGCATGGCACCCACACTACAGTTGGTGGCAAAAAGGGGCTCTTCAGGAGCGGCAATTTTTGCTGAAAACATATCCACAAGTGAACATATGGAGAAACTCTGAAAACAGTTCCTTCTTGATGCGTTTTGAGGCTGTGGAACAGTGACCTATTTTCTCAGTAAGGGAGTCAATTTTTCCAAGAAAGGGGTGTGACGTGGCACCACTCTAAAATGGCCTAGAATAATCCCTGGTAGATAAACAAAACGACAGAGAAGGAAAGCAAGCAATCTTACATTTGATTTTTCATCTTCAGCCTGGAAGGAAATAAAGCAGGGTGTAACCTAAGGTTAGGCGCTTAACGTGCACAGCCACAGGGAAACTCACAAGATGCACAAGAATCTAATAGAATGGGAGTGAGGTCGAAGTCTTGAGTAGATTTGCGGATCTCGGACTCTGACATGTCTGAGGCCCAAGTGTAAAGGCCCAATCACACTGGGCTAGTTCTCAGTACGATTTGAAAATTTTGCCGAACGGGCTCAAACTGTGTGCGAACGGAGCGGACGTAGTGGCAACTTTTTAAAGTCTTACGAACTTCATGGACGGGAAGGGTGCTCCAGAACATCGAGGCACTATCTGGCCAAGGGTTACACGTTCTAGCCCGTTTTACGATTTTTTAGGATGGGGCAGGACGTTTTGAGAACTACAAGTGACCTATTTTCTCAGTAAGGGAGTCAATTTTTCCAAGAAAGGGGTGTGACGTGGCACCACTCTAAAATGGCCTAGAATAATCCCTGGTACATGTAGATAAACAAAACGACAGAGAAGGAAAGCAAGCAATCTTACATTTGATTTTTCATCTTCAGCCTGGAAGGGAATAAAGCAGGGTGTAACCTAAGGTTAGGCGCTTAACGTGCACAGCCACAGGGAAACTCACAAGATGCACAAGAATCTAATAGAATGGGAGTGAGGTCGAAGTCTTGAGTAGATTTGGGGATCTCGGACTCTGACATGTCTGAGGCCCAAGTGTAAAGGCCCAATCACACTGGGCTAGTTCTCAGTACGATTTGAAAATTTTGCCGAACGGGCTCAAACTGTGTGCGAACGGAGCGGACGTAGTGGCAACTTTTTAAAGTCTTACGAACTTCATGGACGGGAAGGGTGCTCCTGAACATTGAGGCACTATTTGGCCATGGGTTACACGTTCTATCCCGTTTTACGATTTTTTAGGACAGGGCAGGACGTTTTGAGAACTACTTCAGTGTGACAGGCCCTTTAGCCAAACAATGCATGCCAGCTCACAAAACATCAACAACCCTCCCCCCATCTTAANCCTTTAGCCAAACAATGCATGCCAGCTCACAAAACATCAACAACCCTCCCCCCATCTTAAACTTTGTGTGCAGCAGACCTCAGACCCACAGTTAGTGAGGTATACTAAATACAAAACAGAAAACCAAATATCGAAGCTGAAATTATCACACATGTGCAAGCTACACCAGCAGTGGTAAAGGTACATTATGATCAAACTCATTTCTCTACCGCCTACATGTTTTAGGCACTCTTGACTTTCAGTTTAGTAATCACACACACCTACAACACTACGATTCTGTCATCACCACCTGTAGCCTTGTCTGGTGGTCCTTACGTTACTCATTCTGCCCCCCTCCCCGTCATCCCCAAGTGTTCTGGTCCCTTCCCTCCCCCGTAGTTTAAGATGATTGGTGCTACAACTTTGCACTACTTCAAGACGCCAGAATCACAGGACATAAGGCCGTACACTACAGCACAGACTTTCACTGTATTGCCATTTCTGCTAAAGTGCCACCTAGTGGCAGTCCTTTGCACAATGTCGATATTTGTTATTGAGTGTTCGTATCTAAAAGCGCTATCAGTGTTGCATCACAAAGATAATGATGACGATAGACCGTCGAACTTCGGGGGCTAGATACTTCGACTTGACATCTTCAAATCATATTCAGGAAAAGGGAATATGGTGTGGTATCCCCTCAGACTCAGAGGCATCAGTTATTGTAATCTGTTATTCCCAAGTATTATCATTTTCCCATTGATGACTTCACAATTCAAAAGATTCTACAGGGTGGCCCAGAAAATGTGTCCATTGAACAATAGTTGAACAACAGTGTCACTTTTTCTGGGACACCTTGTAGAGGACACAATTTGTTGAGTCCTATTTTAAAAAGCCCAGTCGTAAGTTTTCATAGAAAACAAAAGGATATGAACTCATTTACATTTAAAAGTATACTTGCTGCGGAAAACAATCATTAGCCATGCAATTAGTTGATACGGAAACTAATAAATTTGATATGCACAGTTCCGAGCTGCATTCAAGCAGAATTCAGGAAGTGATCATTCAAGCAATAAATAACGACGATGTCTCATAGCTGAAATTGTAATTTTAAAATTGCCCATGCCATGCATCATTCTGCAATAATATCTCGTAGACAAACCTCCATATTAATTTTTCCCACTGGGGCTGCAAGAGGCACGGGAGACTCTGGGAGAGGACATTCCTAGTAATGAATCGATAGATGTTTCATTGTTCACATGATGCAATATGCACAAAATCAGAGATAAATATATTAAAGGGACTATACTACTCGACCTCTCACATTGGACACAGAATCAGCAATAGGCAGTTTTTGCCTTCCAAAACATCAGATTATCTTGGTAATCATCACTCCTTTCTTGCTGGTGATAATGATTGGGTAGATGGGGCCATCTAAGGCCTTTTGGAACGAACAAATGACAGGTCAATGAGGGGGCCATGATATGCTAGGCATGACACCACAATGAAGGCCACTTTTAACAAATTACATGCAACTTCTTATTTCAAACTAAGTTCCCCACACACGAGATAGATCTTCATCATACATTCAAATTGGCAATCTTTCAAGGCAAATGCAGTAATCTCCACTCTCCATGACTCTGATACATGTCCTTCACATCCTTGAACAAGACACTTTACTACCTTTTCCCTATCTACATGACAGTAAGATGTACCGGTACTGTACATTGCCGAGATAGTTGTCTATTTCAAGTGAAGTGTAAAAGGATTTGTCCATAGCAAATTACACCTTGCCAATACTTAAGACAACGGTGTCTTATTAGAAGGCAGGACATTGTCTCACATAGAATAGACATCCTGCGGAAGTCGGCCATGACAACTCAGAAGGCCGGTAAACAAACCTTGGCCTAGTTCATCTGTACAATTGGCTCCCGTGCCTATGGTCTGTTCAATGCACTAGGCCCAGGTTTGTTTACCCCTTCTGACCTGTCATGGCCGACTTTCGCAGGATGTCAAAACAAGACAGATGGGACATCTCCTCATGCAGATGACGTGCATCAGAACCTCTCTCCCTGAATTTTAGGACGGGGTGAACCTTATGTCACAGGAGCAGGTTTCATAGTTCACGCATACGTTCAGAGGGGGGTGAATCTATTTTCACAAGAGCAGGGCTCAAAGTTCACGCTTACATTCAGAGGGGGGTGAATCTATCGTCACAAGAGCAGGGCTCAAAGTTCACGCATACATTCAGAGGTGGTGAATCTAATGTCACAAGAGCAGGTTCAAAGTTATGCACACAGCCAGACTTTCATCCATGTAGGTTCCATTTGCAACCATGTTGTTTCATTTTCTGGCTACAGGAATTTGATGACATCGGGAGTTACAAACCATAGTGCTGTCATGAACTTTGAACCCTGAGGTGAAGGGTCATGCAGATTTTGCATATACTTTGCATGTGTCAGAGAAACAAAGAAGTAAGTACCAGAGTTTGAGATGAATAGGAACACCCACACTGGAAATCTGCTAAAGTTGACAGACAGGTTAGATCTATACACTGTTGTCTACTGGCATTCAAGTCCTTGAGACCTAATCGTCAAATACAAGATAAGGAGTCAAGACATGATTCCAGCTACGATCGAATCTCAAACAAAACGGTCATGCATCAACATGTGACTATCACTTTCCCGTTCTTACCTAAATTATCAACGTCAATTTTAAAATATCCAATCCAAAACATTGAAAAGGAAGTTAGCTTGGACTATCATAAGAATCAAGTGTCAGGGAATTTAAGGCCTTTACAATACATAGTTTTTTTATGAAAAATATGATGGTATGATGTGTAGACAAAAGGGATGGACACAAAATTGGAAATTTTTGGTGTAGTGCCAAAGAAGGACAGACATTTGGAGTGAATGGGTATATATCAACAAGGGAAATATTTGTGTCAGAAGCTAGAATGGGGTGGAGAATTTGCATAACGATGAAATAAAGAACAGGACTGTGTGAGGTGAAGCAACACTGATAATTTGAGTTAGAAGCAAGCAACCTACAATCTCTTGGCCTTCCCGTACGGGTGACACGGGTAATTTAGGTGGGAAAGTGCGAGTCTTCGCTAGTGACTTGTTCAAATCTGTGGAAAATGCCATCATGGAGCGAGCACGAGTCTGGCGCTCCGCATGCTTGCCCCCGGACACGCGAGAGCGTACCTCCTCCAATTCTCTGATCGCGCTGTCAATCGAGTTATGTCGCACAGGTTCAACCTGAATAAAAGATTAGTAACAGGGTTACTATAAACCAGGAAGTTACTACATGTACCAATATACACTGGAACCTCCCTTAATGGACACCTCTGTATTAAGGACATCAAAGTTCAGTCCCAAACTGATCATTTGTATTCATGGACACCTGTCAATTAAGGACAGCATATGTCAGTCCCGAAGTTGTCCTTAATAGAGAGTTTCCACTGTAGTGGACCTCCTTCAGCAGACCTTCCTCTGCCCTGACACTTCTCGATAAAGAATGCCAAAGTTCAGTCCCAGACGGCTCATTTCTATTCATTTGGCCTCTGTGATCAGGACACCTCTCAACTAAGGACAACACCAGTCAGTCCCAAAAGTGGCCATAATAGAGAGGTTCCACGCTATGTTTTGATTCCAAATACGAAAGAAGCAACTGACTATGCAAAGGAAGATTCAATGCTGTTGAATAAAGTTCGGCCAGATTCATCAATTTCATGTTTTACTTTTACACTCAACTCTTTTGATTTCCGTACTCTTGGCATGAAGCTTCAAGCACATTGCACAACACTGCACAACCTGCTTGACTTTTTATTCTGACAGGGGGCGCTGTGAGCTTTTGTACCAAATACGTTGAAAGCAGTAGCAAAGCAATGCAATAATGCTGCATTACGAGTCCTTGACACAGTGTAGTCGGACAAACCGTCGAAAATAGGTACAACTGCTCACAGCGCCTCCAAGCGGTGAAACTTTGAAGGTTCCTCATTGGTCTTTTCAGATGATCCAAACACAACCAACAACCAAGCACAAAACTTTCCCGGTTTATAGTCCAACATGAGTTAAGGGTTATTTTATACAAGGGGTGTTATCGGTACACACTGTAGCAAAACAAGAACATGGGGAGGGTGTTCACTTGAGAACGACACTAATGCAGGGTACCTGGAACAATTCATTGTAGAACTGTGTCAGTGCAAGATCGCCTTCTACAATCTGAAAGCAAGTGCATTAGATTAAACGACTCTCCCTTTTGTTCACATTTTCACAGGGCCAAATAGGCCTGAGATGTAAGGCAACTACTAAGGAAAACCCATGTGTTAACTTGAACATGGAGATATCTGATTTTAGCAAAAAGACATGGTTAAATGATTAGCTGACAAAGGAAACATGCAGAGGAAACTTAACAGGATAGGGAAGTCCGCTATCTTATAATTGAAACATTCACAGTGAGCTAAAAAGAAACAACAGAACTTCTCTCTCTGGACGCCATTAGAAAGACATGTGCTGGGCTTAAATAAGATGGGAGGATGATGGCCAGGCATCCTCCTCCATGTCCTAGTAGAGGAAGCTCCACAATAAAACAATATGAAAATCTGGGAACTGATTCTTGTGTCCCCGATAGCAGGGTGTTCTCCTGAGAAGGGCCTCCACAGAGAGAGGTACCACTGTTTTGACTAGAGCACCATTATTCACAAAATACTTACTTCTGGAAGTTCCCACATGGACTCAGACGAGTTCTGTTTGTAGTAATATGTTTTCCCTGTTGCATCCACTGAACTGAACCAATGTTCTTCCGTTGATGTATTAATATATTGCTTTTCGTCATTCTCACCGAGTTCAACGACCCAGCCTGGGGGGAGAGGTCTCCCGTTGGCGTCGACACCTTGGGGTACCCCATTGGTAGCTGTATCTCTTGCATCTGGACTTTTTATACTGGACTCCTAAAACAGAACACAGAAATGTAACCAGATAGGTGTAGATGGACAAGAAATGATGAAAATCTTGGCTGTGGATGGAAAAGAAATGATGTGAATGCTCATCAGAAGTTTCCCACATAAATCTTGAAATACTCTAGAAAACTGTGAGCAGCAGATGAACTAATTTACCTCCACTTTATCCGATTCCTCTTTCTTCGGACTAAACCTCGGCGGCTTCCATGACGTTTCTGAAGTAAGCTTGTTATAATAGAATGGACGATTCTTTGATGGGTCGATGTGCATTTCCCAGCCATCTGAGAACGTTTTGACTGCCATAGATTTTCCAGGTTTTGGTGGCGGTGGGGGATCAGGACTGGTCTTGGACTGTATGTGAGCTTGTATGTCCGCAAGGTTCATGTACTCATGGCTTTGGTCAGTGTGGGTGGGCTGGGTTTGCTGAAGAAGAGTATAATTTCCACTTCAAACGGCCGTGAGGTACGAATGCGATAGACACGTCAACGAACCTAGAGCTCATACATGTAGAATTCTGTAGTTTGGCCAATCTGCCTTCCCAATTGAAAAATTGGTGAGAAAAAGAAGAAGAATTTTGCTACCTAGTGAACTCAATACGTCCAGCACCCGATAGAGGGTGCTGGACGTAATTAGGCCATGCCATCCCATTTCCATAACAAGGCAGACTTTTTCAATATGTGGCCTTGGGGCCATCCAATATCCAAATAGCCTGAGTCAAGACCCGAAAATAGGCCCTGACCAGAACTGATGCTGCAAGTAAAGCTATAGAAAGATCCCTCATGCATGACAATGGGCACCTCAATTCTACAATTTTGGTACGTTGAAATGGACATCTTGCATTTTAAGGTGCAGCATATTGGAATGCATACATAAACAAACTTGCTCATGCTTGGTATGAGATTTGAAGCACTGGCTGATGCAGCCCTGCCCAAACTACAAAGCTGAAGCTAACTATATAAGCAACAAACCTGGGCACCAGGAGGTGACTGTACTGGGATACCCGCTGCCTGCCTGTATTCATCTAAATTAGCATATTCAGGCATCGTGCCGCTATCGCTTGTGCTATGTGCTCGCATATATTGCTTTGGGCGCTGCGAATTCGTGCCACTCACATCTTCGGCACCATCTTCATCCGGTGTCAACAAACCGGGATCACTATCCGGATCGCCACGTGAGGAACCGGAAGCAGACGACGGCTGCTTAGCGGATGATTTTGCACCAAATGTCGACAAACGGTTTTGTTCTTTCACCTGGAAAGAACCAGTTTTCACACAAATGGTATCAGCTGATTGCAATTTCGGCGAATCCTGTGACCGTTTGTCGTCCACTTTGAAACTATCCTGTGCATCCTCAAAAGCATCATCATCCGATTCTGAGACTAATTCGACGTAATTCGCCGGGACGTAGATTCCTTGTTTTTTGCCAATTTTTTTGACATTCCACCACTGGTCGTTTGTTTTCTTTATAAGGTAGAATTCCTCGCCCTCTTTCATGGTGATCTGATGCCCATTATCATCTTCATATGAGTAGCTGTACAAGGCACGGACGCGAGGTTTCCCAGTGGCAGGGGTGGAACCAGCCATTTTGTATCAGAAGATCAGCACCAGGTTTTTTCTACTAGTTCACCTCTCCTCTACATTTCAATGGAAGGAGCAAAACCTGAAATAAAAACAAACTGTTGAGTTTTCAGCACTCCTCCTTTACCAATGTTGGAATGTGTGTGTAGGCCTAGGCTACTCCCTAGGCCTAATTTGTGTAGCCTGCCAAGAATCTCCTGTCGTTCGTTATTCAACCCTAACAAAAACCATTCACTAGCAGCAGGCCTACGGTACAGTAACCTAGGCCGCCCTACCGGTACTAGACCTAGATTTCATGTCCGCATTCGTTCCTGAGCACAAATTCACGCCCACAAATTTGAAACTGAATGATGACAGGGATCACGGGATTCTACCATTCAACCCAGCAACCCAGGCCGATAACCTACTGTTACTGTAGTGCAGTACGCCTTAGGCAATAGCAGGGTGTTCAAAAGTAGCCGGCAGGCGGCGGTAAATCGCCGCCTAGTAACAGGTCAACCGCCGCCTACTTTTCCTTGAGTTTTTTACATCTCAATTTGCGATTCCCGCGCTGTGGAACGAAGTTTTGGCGCGAAAGTACCGCGTGTACAGTGCAATGTACAGAATCGCCCTATACCTTGGTTCATAATGTCCGTAGCGTGCTGGCCCTTCTGTATCCTCGCTCCTAGGAAGTCGGGTACTGGTATTCATTGTGTATTGAGCGACGTATCCATGACTGGAATCGAGGTTGTACTACCGGACATGGGTGACTGAGGTAGGCTGAACAAAATGGCGGCCAGAAATTTCTTTATTCTCTTAAATAACTGTTCCCAGATGCCAGGAAATCGCATCTAGGGCATTATGAATTTCAAAATCTCTTAATACCGAGGGGGGTGACCCCCCTCGGGCTCCCCCCTCGGCTCGCTTCGCTCGCCGGCCGCGCGCTTCGCGCGCGGTTGTCTGCGTCTGTGGCAAATTCCACAGCCTCCTACTTTATCCAATACAGCCTCCTACTCTAAAAACTTTTGAACACCCTGCAATAGGCTATAGAGGCTAGGCGTAGGCCTACTTGAATTTGTGACTGTAGTCAGTCGGCCTACAGGCTGGCTGGAGCTATGCTTATGCACTGCATGCACGCAGCCAAAAGGCCCATGCATGCATGCTGTGAAACTTGTTGACGTTTGTCTTCTTGATTTTCGACGGATTTACTACCGTCAGAAACACTTTTGAACAAAAGGACAAATATTTCTAGTACTTGGATTTGAATCTTTATTGATTATCCTCGCAAATGTAGCAGAAATTGATCAGAAAACAATCACTTGGGCCATAGACTTGGCATAAATGCACAACAGGCCTGCAAATTCCAAAACTTGGGCAGCTCCTTACTTCCTGCTCGCTCCAAACCAGCCGACGAACGTGTTTGCAAACGAGCTCCTGATTGGCTAATCATTTTCTCATTTTGTACACTATGTACACAGCATGTGCATGGCGTTCTGACGAATCAAAATTGTCCTAGTAATGACGCTACGAACAAACCAGTGTTGGCTTTCAATCGCGACGCAGGCGTCCTGGGGACGAGGTACCAGTCAAAGGCTGTTGGCCCATCCAGAAT
>NMRB01000026.1:459931-478490 GCA_002633025.1 Notospermus geniculatus | reverse complement strand
AAACAATGCCCTCAGCGATTCAAATTCAATAAAAATTTCCTGTATCCCCAGTAATTTTTCTCCAGAAAACCTTCATTGTGTACAGAGTAAGAGATCAGGGTATTCAAAGTTAAGAAAAGGGAACATCAATCTAGCAGACGAGTTACCGTACTTCAAAAGGTCCAAGGTCATTTTACCACAAGGGTCAATATGACTTGCCTCCATGATCAAGTCTGATATGCTGTCCATGCACTATGGGCAGACATTTTAACAAGATTATACACTCTGAGGAGAAATACATAACTTCCTGAAGAGAGAGAACCCCTGAATGACTTAACGGGTGAAACTACATAAATAATCCAGAAATGACAAAAATAGTTTACATATCAACACATCATAGGACAACCCATGAACAAGAACAAGCAATTGAAGATCTCCCAAAGAAATGGTAAATTCTTGCTGATCAAAGGAAAGTGTGAGCTTGGCCAATCATACATGCCGCTACCCCCCACTGGATTCTGTCCCTTGGATGAGTGCTGATGGCGCCCCCAGCCCTTCAGTTTCAGCAAACATAAGTTCCGAGCCTTCCATCAAAAAGCACATATCCGATCAACCCTTAAGTCCTTTCCAAAGGATTACTCGCATACAAGTATTTCACATTCGTTTATTTTTTTAATCAATTTGTTTCTTAAAATGACCAGTACAATCTGCAACTAAAACACAAATGCCTCATTGGAGGGCTTTATTCTACCCAGAACTATCACAGACAAAATGTACAAATGCTTTTCACATGTAAGTTCTTTTTAACCCCAAAGCTAGAATATTTGAAACGGTTGTAATTTTTGGAGCAAATGACGTAATTCTCCAATTCACTTCTGTTGACTGATTCCTTTGAACTGAAATGAAGTTCAAACTCCAGGCTACTGTGTTTCTGCAAAGTTCGCGAAGTGGAACATTCTGACATCACTGTCCCCATTTTCTCACGTCATATACATCAAAGTGTACAGGCACATTGTACTTGATGTACTTCATTCATTCCCGGGAAGGGATTATCCCATAGGGATTATCACAGGGGACATTTTCACGAGACATCAGCTCTTCGTCTCAACGAAGTACAGGCGTATGTAAACCCACTAGAATGTTACAGGTCAAAAATTCACTCGCTTACTGTCACTTTATCACGGTGTCCTCCCAAAATGCAAATGCCACAGGTCCCAGTATATTCCAGTGCAATACATGCACTATTTTGGCAATCTCTCATCTTGGCATTGACTCAAAGGGCTCAACTAAAGGGAAATGCCACGAAAAGGCTAATGTCTAGTAATGCTGACTTTAGTTTTGAACAAACGGGCCCGAGCCACTTGGGCCTGTTTTGAATTGAGAATGAGAAGTGGAAACATCGCACATACAGTGTCCGGCATATCATTATTATCACATTACACTAGCACAATTTAATTGGCTGAAGGAGAAATGTCTATAGACGGCAGATATAGCCTGCTAGGCTGTTGTATAGAGTGCCTTGATAAAAAGGTCATCCAGAAAAACTAGTTGACGGAGTTGTTTATGTGTAACTCATTGAATGCCAAGCATGAGAAGACCCGAAAGGCACCTCTCTGAAAAGTTGAGCTCCACAAGAATCTGTTGAAATACGGATTGTTGTGCTCCCACCCAAAGAAAAGGATCACTTTAAACCAGTGAAAATTATTATCACATTACACTAGCACAATTTAATTGGCTGAAGGAGAAATGTCTATAGACGGCAGATATAGCCTGCTAGGCTGTTGTATAGAGTGTCTCGATAAAAAGGTCATCCAGAAAAACTAGTTGACGGAGTTGTTATTTTATGTGTAACGCATTGAATGCCAAGCATGAGAAGACCCGAAAGGTCCCTCTCTCTGAAAAGTTGAGCTCCACAAGAATCTGTTGAAATACGGATTGTTGTGCTCCCACCCAAAGAAAAAGATCACTTTAAACCAGTGAAACTTCCTCAAAACTCAATTCTTCAGTTTTCACCTGACATCAACAGGATTGAAGTCGCAAAATGGCACCAGTAGTGGCAGAGTGAAGGACTGCACGATGGTCAGATGGCTGTGACTCAAACAGTTTTGCATCAAGTGCCAATCACCCCACCTTGGTATCAGAAAGTAATGACATCTCAATGACCCTTTTATCAATGCACTCCGATGTGACATTGCAAGTCTATGGGACAGAAATCCCACCAAACACAATGCATGTTTCTCTCGGCAATCCAGAATTCCCAGCCAAGTATGGCACTACAAAACATTCTTATCCATTTACTCCTTATGCGACTCTCACTGTTGGCATAACTTTCAGCAGCTGTTCGAGTTGTACCCATTCAACTTTCACTTTGAAATCAAGATCCAAAAGAGTCCACACCCATCACTGACTTCGTCCCAGAGAACTTCAGCGCCACAGGAATTGGTATCATATACAGCGAATCCATGCACCTTATATAACTTAGCAAACATGGAAAAAGTCTTAATGTGTATGTAAGGAAAAGACTGTGGTTCCTCCTGGTATCATCGGTCATTTCCAGTCAAGAATGAACTCGGTGTCGATGATGAATGTTGCGACGGTTGTGAGTGGGAGGAGGTGTGCGAGTTTGATGAGACTGCATCCTGTGAATGTCTGAAGGAGAGAATACAACAGCTGCTTAGGCAAACTGATTACTTTTTTCTCACAGTAGAACAGTGCGGTACTAAAGCAAAAGCATCATTCATCGATAATGAAGTGTAACAACTGCTATTTCAACAATAAATCGGAAAGACGTCTCCGAATATTTCAAAGAGGAGAAAAGCACAAAAATTGACACACAATATATGATAAATGAAAAGGCAATTTCCAGAGTGTTTGCGAATTTTCGACCCCAACCGGGGTCTTCTTCAGGCTGGAATATTTCTTCAGGCCGAATATTTCACAAATTTTTGACCCCAATCGGGGTCTTCCTCAGGCACTATGTAGAAGAGATCCCTATTTCAACCAAACAGTTGTCAAATTCCACCTCACATGGGCACAAACCAGACCAACTTGGAAATTATCAACAAGCTGAATACATCCTAGGAATTATCAGCCCACAGACCATTAAGGGCTGTCCAAAATTGGGTCTACCTTTTACCTCAGAATGGGAGACTTTACTGCCGTTAGAGGCCGCCACTAGTTAGTGGTCCGAGGATGTCATGGAATTTGACGTCAAAGAGAAGAAATGCACACCATGACGTCATCCATAATGATGTGGACATGACATTCCTGGACCGCTAACAAGCGGCTCTAACAGCAGTAAGCCTCCCACTGCTCAAATGAACCTCGACACAAGTTTTAATAGGCCTAGTTTAGAAGTTTGAGACCTACTTGGATTTCTGTGAAGGAGACTTTAGGTAATCTTCATTGGCTAGTAGAAGTACGTCAGGCCTTATCTCCTTGTTCTTCGCCAAACATTTCCTGATGAAGTTCTGAAACACAAGAAATCAAGCTTGTATGTAAGTAGCTCTATGGGATCTCAAATGGGAGGACAGAGACTGGCACATGGGTACATAATATATGGAGTCCTCAAGTCTGCAATGACGGTGTGCAAGCTCTGTTGAAGGAGGGGGGGGGGANGAGATGAACTGTGTGCTGAAAGGAGATGTGGCCGCCAAACGATGTTGAAACCCTCCAACTGTCACCTGGCCAACACCCTAAAGCTAGGAATCCACTGCTGATTTTCTGCATTGCAACTTGCTTTGCAACCTGCTGCCTGTGATTGAATATGATCGCAAGGAACTGATACCGACTGCCGACTGAAATTGACCACATCTTCACCATTGGTGAAGTGCAAAATCGTGAGTGCAAAATCAGCTTGAAAACTGGTGTGGGACCTCAGGAACCGCAAAGCCCCTGAAGGAACTCCACTTGGTCTTGGTATCAAGGACAACACGCCGTGGTAACTACGCCACTAAGCTTCTTAGCATTTCTCACCAGCAAGAACTTATTAATTGACATGACTTAACAAACCCAGTGACATGTAATTTTCACACGTAGGTTTGCTCAAACTCTAGTCTGACAACCACTCCTTAATTTTTCACACACAACACCAGAAATAATCTATTTTTGACAACCCCCACTTACCTTCTTTCCATATAAACATTGGTAGAATATAACACCAACAGACCAGACGTCCACTTTTGATGAGATCTTGGGGGGATCTTTCCCAACATGAAAGCACTCTGGTGGTAGATACCTGCAATGAAGTCGTGAAGGGTAATGTGGGGAGCCAGATCAAGTCTTATTATACACCATATCACCCTTCCCTTCCCTAGGTCTTTCTTCCTCTTGTCTTAGACAGTGCCTGGATAATCTAATAATAATGTTAGTTCTTATATAGCGCATTTCCAGTTGACCTGCTCAATGCGCTTTACATTATTACCCCCAGCTATAGGTCTGTTCATTCCAATTAACTTTCTCCACTCCCCAGGGAGTATTACAGTCCCGGCAGCTGATTTCAGCGCTCATGGACTAACATTCACATAGACCATCACTACTAGCCAGGTACCCCTTTTACAACTGGGTGGGGTGAAGCAAGTGAGGCAAAGTGACTTGCTCCAGGTCACAAGCGAGCGTGTTTTTTTCTTGGTCAGGACTGGGAATCGAACCCGGGACCTTCTGATCAGAAGTCCGTCTCGCTAACCACTACACCACTTCGCTGTCAAAGTCGCTCTCTTCATCATATGAGGAGCAGGCCTGACTAGGAATCAAATCTGGAACCTCAGAGGTGACACTCTGACTACCAAGTGGATAAAATAAGCTTGTGAAAGACTCATTCCCCCTGGACATAGATATCAGTCAAATACATTTGTATTGTCAGCCAGCGATTCATCTCGGACTCCCCAAACTCACCAGTAGGTCCCTGCACCTTGTGAAGTAAGATCCATACCACTATCAGGATGGTATTTGTCCTCTTCCATAATTTTACTCAAACCAAAGTCAGTGATTTTGATTTCACCGCTGGCGTTCCCTGAACCTAGTAAAATGTTCCCTGAAATTGCAACAAATATGCATTTAAATCCACATCAACATATCAGATTTGCTGATTTTGTGGCCAAGACACCCAGCTTCTTCCTGACCACATTCAAACTTAATGGTTAGGATAGACAGCACAATTTCATCAGAGTTATATCAGTTCTCTGTTCTACTACCAATTTGTAGAAGCTGTCTACATTCTAAACTTACCTGGTTTTAGATCATAGTGAATGACTGGTGGCTTGATTTCGTTGAGATATCGCAGCGCGTTGATTGTCTGCACCATGATCGACCGGGCCTCTCGCTCTGGAATGGTCTTGTTTTGTTTCAAGTAGAAGTCGAGGTCGTTACCATCGCTGTACTGGAGAACTGTACAAAAGCTGGAAACAAGAATCCATCAATCAGACTGTTTATATAACAACAAGGAGTTTTACAGTCGATACCTCTGGCAGGAGGACACCTCATCACTAAGGACACCCAAGCTCAGCCTTAAGTTGGTCATTTCTCTCTGAACAGGACACCTCTCAATTCAAGTCATTCTTTATGAAAACGTTCCAGCACTGACGACCAGCAAAGACCTCAGACCTGGCAGGGTTTCCGCCAGGATTTTTTTCCAAGGTACGACCTGTAAGAGGGGGGGGGGGAGAAAAAAATTTTTCAAAAATTTTTCAAAAAATTTTTTTTTGTTAATAATGGCCTCCAGAGTCATTTTTACACTCCAAAATGCAAAAGTAGTCTTCCTTCTGCATGAAAGTTGCATTTGAAATGTAACAAATTAAAGAAAAACATTACTGAAGTGATTTTTTCAGGGTACTATATCGTACCCTCAGATTTCTTTAGGGTACTATATTTGTACCCAAAGTACCCTCTGGCGGGGACCCTGCCTGGTGACATCTCACCTAGTTTTATACATGGCAGTAGCCAGGCTTACAATCTGCCAATTTCAGATGTCCGTATCCTCCCGGAATCATTGAAACTCACCTATTGTTGTCAATTTCAAAGACGTCATACAACTTAACGATTCTAGGGTGGTCAAGCTGCTTGTGAATGTTATATTCCCTAACTGCATGTCTGTAAGAGAGAGGGGAGGTTTAGAAATGGACCAAACTCAAGCAAGAGTTATGCTCAGTCTGTACAGATCTCCACTTCTACAAGCTTGGGTCCAGTTGCTGAACCAACGTTTGTACTAACGCTGAGGTGATGCTCAAGCGCTGGTTTGTATATGGTCTTCACTGAAGAGACAACACCAGTATCAAGATAACACCAACGTTAGTGACCGATGCTGACTCAGCAATTGTGCAAGCGGGCAAAAGACTCTGGCCCTGGTCGAGTTCCTGATATGCCCGATAACCAGACTTACTTTATATAATTGGCTTTCTTATCATCTTTCCAGTCTTTGTTCAACTGATGGATTTTACACGCCACATAACGCTGCTCCTTCAAATCGAACCCCTGCAAATTGGAAATCAAACTGCTGACAAAGGTTTGAGATGGCCTCGAAAAGTGCAGTGAGATGACAACACAATTTGAAAACCCAAAGAGCCTTGGGGAAAGTTGCCTTCGACAGTCACCCTTGGAATACTATAGCTCCATGCGGAAAATATGACTAGAATAGACCAACGGTGCCAGGGGGCACCATTATGACTGGACATGTTAACGCACACCAGGAGTCTTAGTCCATTTCATAATCCTCAACTGTAGAATTGTTATTGAAGAACGATAGATACATACCTTGTGTACCTCTGAGAAACCTCCTTTTCCTAGCAAATTTAGTAACAGATATCGATCATTCAGAATTGGATGATCTTTGAACCTGGAAGAGAGACAGAGAAAACACGTGAAAACTTTTGACAACAAATTAACATTTCCAATTCAGACCAATCCACACCAAAATTTCAGTGAAAAGGCACTGCTCAACTTGAGTTTTTTCATGCTAGTTTGCTCGCAATGGCAATCCATCATTGTTGGTTTCCTTACGGCCTACATGGAGATGAATGACGCAAACAACTGCCTGTTGTTCTCATGCCTGTGTTGCCCATAGAGACAACTGCTCGAGAAAGCTCTCAAATAGAGCAGCCCCTGAAGCTCCCAACAGAAGGACGTCCGATTACTCTTGTTCCTCACCTACTGTTGTCTTCATTTGCTATTCGTTTCAATTCCCTAATATGAAGATTTCTCTCCCTTTCTAATTTTTCTAATTCTATCTGAAGGTCCACGTCTTCTTTCTTGAGAGACACCTGTCGCAACTTCAGGATTTCATCCTGCTCGAAGAATTCATGGATCGACAATTGTCTGAAATGCGATGAAATAAATATAGCTCAGTGAAGTAAAACAGGAATTAAACACAGGTACATTCAACTGCAGTATTCTTTCATTACTAGGCCTTCTCCAGAAACCTTGCTGGGGAACACAGTGTAGCTCCTTCAGACCGTTTGAGAGTAGGCCTACACAGTGATCACTCAGCAGTTATTGAACCTACGACCTCTCAGTTACAAGTTCAATGCTCTAACCACTGCGCACCTCTAACCATGTACCCGACCACGTCATCACATTCTTCCCCCTTCAGAGTATGTACGAACACTCACTTGTCCTGGCCAGGCTTGAGAAAACCATCATGATCCCTCCGCCCTTTCCCAGTCATCGAAGATGTTGGTTTTCGCTTCACTAGTAACTTCCGTTGGCGGTCGATTTCTTCTCTTTCGGCTGAAATTCTTTCCTGTTGCCTGGAAAATCACCATTTATCAGAATGAAATTTGAATGTTCATGGCCATGGGAAGATACCAAACTAAAGCTTGAATTCACGAACCCGCTAGCTTGGCTAGTAGGGACGTGGTTACAATGGTGTCAAAGCCCAAGGTACAGACAGATCCACAACTTACTTGATTAGATCTGTGAATGCGTAACCATCCGTCCAATTCTCCACGAACGTAGCACCTTGTCTTTGTGTCACAAACTGACCGAGTCGGAGTCGATTCTCCATACTCTTCTCTCGCGTTTGTTTCTTTTCTAATGTACTCTGAAAGATCAAATGAATCAAGTCCTGGGTACTGGATGTTTGCGACCATGAGAGATGGATCCATCTCAATCAATTCACGACAAAAATTCTGACTCTGATCAGAAAGGAACCCATGTCACATATAGGTTCCATGAGTCTGACCCTAGCTTTCCAGCATGGACCACATAAACTCAGATTGTTTCTCCTGGTAGGTGTAATTTATTTATCCAACACTGCTGGCCTTGAGAGGCATTGCAACGGCAAGTGCTGCAGGCCTTGGCGTCACTGGCCTTGGAAGGCACTGCAGTGGTGTCACTGGCCTTGAAAGACATTGCAGTGGCATCACTGGCCTTGGAAGGCACTGCACTGGTGTCACTGGCCTTGGACGGCACTGCACTGGCCTTGAAAGACATTGCAGTGGTGTCACTGGCCTTGAAAGACATTGCAGTGGCGTCACTGGCCTTGGAAGGCACTGCACTGGTGTCACTGGCCTTGGACGGCACTGCACTGGTGTCACTGGCCTTGAAAGACATTGCAGTGGTGTCACTGGCCTTGAAAGACATTGCAGTGGCGTCACTGGCCTTGGAAGGCACTGCACTGGTGTCACTGGCCTTGGACGGCACTGCACTGGTGTCACTGGCCTTGAAAGACATTGCAGTGGTGTCACTGGCCTTGAAAGACATTGCAGTGGCGTCACTGGCCTTGGAAGGCACTGCACTGGTGTCACTGGCCTTGGACGGCACTGCACTGGTGTCACTGGCCTTGAAAGACATTGCAGTGGTGTCACTGGCCTTGGAAGGCACTGCACTGGTGTCACTGGCCTTGGACGGCACTGCACTGGTGTCACTGGCCTTGGAAGGCACTGCACTGGTGTCACTGGCCTTGGAAGACATTGCAGTGTTTAAGTGCCAACAACCTTTCCATTTGACGTCAATACTGCAGACCTGTAACTACCCTCAGCTTCTAAATGAGAACTACCATCCTTACCTTTTCAATTAGTAACTTTTTATTCATTTCTATACATTTTTCTATGTTTTCCTTTTGTTTGTCTATAAGTTTTTGTTGGGCAGTCAGCTGGCGACGGAGCTCTTCATTTTGCTGCGACGAGAGGAGACAATGATTGAAGTAGGTTGAAATTCTTGTGGTATTAGGAGCAGAGACGGAGACAAAGAGGTGTAGAGGTTTTAGACACGACTGAGGGTCAGGGTCTCAGATTCAGGTCCTACAATTGGCAGACCTCTTTACCAAAACACCCTTACGTCACCATGAGGGAAAGGATTCATATGTGAGGCTAAGAAGGGATTAAGTGTCAGTATACTATTCCTGTCCAGAACTTCATCCACATTTTCAGTTGACAGAACAGAAAGAAGGATCGACGACTCACCCTATTCAGTTCATCAATAGTACTATCCTTCTTCTCCAGATCTGATGCAGATTTGGCCTCCAGTTGCTTCAGATGAGCCACTGTTATCTCCGTCTGAAGTTAGAACAGGTGAAAATCTTATGCATTAAAAACATAATCAGACATCTGGAACTTCCCTAAGGACAGATCAAATTGTCAAGTTTCGTACAAAAAGTTAGAGACGACAAATTTTTGGGCCCGACAGGTGATGTGTCACCTCTTGATAATTCAGGTTGACAACTTTGCAAACAGCTGAACCAAGCCACCCTCTTTCATATGAGAACTGAGAACTGAACCAGCAACCTTCGAGATGACATGGGCTGATTTATCCCTAACAAGCCCAGCTGATTGGCCTGTACTACAAAAACACAGGAAGATGGTTAACAACCAGATAAGGCATTAAACTCCAATCAGAAAGTTCACCAACCTGTATTTGTTTATTTGTTATTTGACAAGGCTGTTGTTGGAATCGTGTGAAGTCAGTAGACAGACAGCTATTCATGCTGTTATTTTGAGTTGGCTGTACCAACGGTAGTCCTAACATGTTCATGGCCTGTTGCGGGGACTGTGGATGCTGAAACAAACATACATCTCATTATATGAAGACTGAACTTGCATGATGCCTGCCAGGGACTGCTAACTCCAGTGAGGTGGGGACCTTGATGCGTCCAGGCGCCTGGAGACCCAAGCTCTTACATGTAGCAACCAAAAGTTGTTCGGCAAGATTGGCCAGAAATCGTGAAACTCACCTTAAAATATTCGCTTATTTTCTTCGTGCCACCTTCCCCACGGTGATTTTTTCCGTTCCCAGAATCTCCGTCAGCAGCTTTTCTTTTACGTTTTCTCTCGTTCCCAGAGGGTGTACGACTTTTCTCCGGGGTCTGCAAAAACAAGGACATCATTTGGCAGTTTCCAACCTGATGTCAGTTTTCATTCACTGACAACAGTACTGACTCTCTTACCATGCATCTGAGGTCTTGGGGAGTGACCCCCCAGGCTAATTCCCTTCTTTTGGTTTTTTGGAGTGTCCAGTTAGCAGCTCTATTGCCTCTTTTGTCTCTTCGTTTACTCACTAATTACACAAGCCATAATTTATATGACTCTCTTCCAAATCACACCTGTACTAATCATACTCTGTTTCTGTTTTACAGGTCTTCAATTAGCTCCAGCACTCAACAATGGGGCTTTGCTTTCTATTCAAATATTTGTTCCACACCTGTTTGCACAGGGTTTCTTTATTTCAGATTCTTGTAAGGTTGGGATCCAGCTCATTACACTTCTGGTTGCTCGACTTGAAAGTGCCAGCCTGAAGAAGACCCCGGTTGGGGTCGAAAATTTGCTAAGATTCTGGAAATTGACTTCCTGTGTATCATCATCTGAGGTGCACTGATACATTACTTCTAAGAGATGACGACTGTCATACTCTTGAAGTTCGAGAGACTTTCTAACTACTTACACTGGCCTCTTCACCACTGTGCGACTCCACGCTTGCAACACTTGTATTAGAATTCTCCGACACTGGGATCTGTGGCGTGGAATAGCCGCCGCCTTGACTGTTCAGTGTCTGAAACTAAAGAAATGGAATACACATTTAGTAGAATTCAATAACAGACTACATCAAATTGGGAGTAACTACCTAAGAAACCCCTACCACACCGCACAACAAACTCTGCCACTTGTGAATAATGCCATTCATGGCCCCGCATCCCCATCTGCTGACACCAATGTCTCACCATTCTGGCTCACCATGATCAGTGCTGCCATCTACACTAGGCTCCGACCACATAAGACTTGTATCTGACGCGCTACATCAGAAGATTTTGGATGATCTCACCTTTCCTCCAAATATTCTTGCCTCCAATAATTCTTGTTTTCTTGGATCTAATTGTACAGGGTGCATATTGTCCATCATACCGGCAATCCCTGAAAAGAGAAATTGGATGTAAGGGATGTGATGGGATACATTTAGCTCCTCCCNAAACACAGGAAGATGGTTCCAGATAAGGTATTAAACTCCAATCAGAAAGTTCACCAACCTGTATTTGTTTATTTGTTATTTGACAAGGCTGTTGTTGGAATCGTGTGAAGTCAGTAGACAGACAGCTATTCATGCTGTTATTTTGAGTTGGCTGTACCAACGGTAGTCCTAACATGTTCATAGCTTGTTGCGGGGACTGTGGATGCTGAAAGTGAAACCAAAATACATCTCATTATATGAAGACTGAACTTGCATGATGCCTGCCAGGGACTGTTAACTCCAGTGAGGTGGGGACCTTGATGCGTCCAGGGGCCTGGAGACCCAAGCTCTTACATGTAGCAACCAGAAGTTGTTCTGCAAGATTGGCCAGAAATCGTGAAACTCACCTTAAAATATTCACTTATTTTCTTCGTGCCACCTTCCCCACGGTGATTTTTTCCGTTCCCAGAATCTCCGTCAGCAGCTTTTCTTTTACGTTTTCTCTCGTTCCCAGAGGGCGTACGACTTTTCTCCGGGGTCTGCAAAAACAAGGACATCATTTGGCAGTTTCCAACCTGATGTCACTGACAACAGTACTGACTCTCTTACCATGCATCTGAGGTCTTGGGGAGTGACCCCCCGGGCTGATTCCCTACTTTTGGTTTTTTGGAGTGTGCAGTTAGCAGCTCTATTGCCTCTTTTGTCTCTTCGTTTACTCACTAATTACACAAGCCATAATTTATATGACTCTCTTCCAAATCACACCTGTACTAATCATTCTCTGTTTCTGTTTTACAGGTCTTCAATTAGCTTCAGCACTCAACAATGGGGCTTTGTTTCTATTCAACTACTGTAAAGCAAGATAATTTCGCGGCTGGAAATTTTCGCGAATCAAGAATTATAGACATATTCACGGCAGGATATTTTCGCGAGTCTCTGCCACTTTTTTCAGTTTTTTTTCACGGACCGTATTTATCACTTGCGTGTACTCATATTCGCGAGAGGAAATTTTCGCGACTCGTACACTCTCGCGAAATTCGCGAAAATTTCCTGCACGCGAAATTTTCCTGCTTTACAGTATTTCTTTCCACACCTGTTTGCACAGGGTTTCTTATCAGATTTACTTGCAAGGTTGGGATCCAGCTCATTACACTTCTGGTAGCTCGACTTGAAAGTGCCAGCCTGAAGAAGACCCTGCTTGGGGTCGAAAATTTGCTAAGTTTCTGGAAATTGACTTCCTGTTTAACCCATTAGGCGCCATATCGCCCAAACCCGCCCAAGCCTGCATAATCCCATATAGCCCAAACCCGCCCGTGTGATTTCCGGCCGTCACAGAGGCAACCGACAACAACAACAACAAAATCTAACCTCGGCTCCAGTTGTATCATGTAGCCAGTGTTATAAGCTACAAAATAAACATCACTTGTTCACTTTATCTTCAACTTTTTCTTTTTGTCATTTGAGCAAAAAAACAAGATATGGTAAAAAAGTGAAAAGCACTGGGAAAAAAAGCTGACCTAATTTATACTTGTCTGGCGCCTAATAATGGGTTATCATCATCTGAGGTGCACTGATACATTACTTTTAAGAGGTGACAACTGTCATGCTCTTGAAGTTCGAGAGACTTTCTAACTACTTACACTGGCCTCTTCGCCACTGTGCGACTCCACGCTTGCAACACTCGTATTAGAATTCTCCGACACTGGGATCTGTGGCGTGGAATAGCCGCCGCCTTGACTGTTCAACGTCTGAAACTAAAGAAATGGAATACACATTTTATTTAGTAGAATTCAAAAACAGACTACATGAAATTGGGAGTAACTACCTAAGAAACCCCTACCACACCGCACAACAAACTCTGCCACTTGTGAATAATGTCGTTCATGGACCCGCATCCCCATCTGCTGACACCAATGTCTCACCATTCTGGTTCACCATTGGTGCTGCCATCTACACTAGGCAGCGACCACATAAGACTTGTATCTGACGCGCTACATCAGGAGATTTTGGATGATCTCACCTTTCCTCCAAATATTCTTGCCTCCAATAATTCTTGTTTTCTTGGATCTAATTGTACAGGGTGCATATTGTCCATCATACCGGCAATCCCTGGAAAGAGAAATTGGATGTAAGTGATGTGATGGGATACATTTAGCTCCTCCCGAAACCACATCCATATCCATGAGGAACACGCTCTACGTTGCATCCCAGGTGCGGATCCAGAATCATGGGAAAGAGGGGGCACAGCCCGCCCACATCATGGAAAACCTCGGTCAAATTTTAACATCTTTTCAAAATTTCGAAATTTCCCGGTCAATTTTTAAGATTTTCCACAAAATAGAGGGGGCACGGGCCGGGTGTGCTCCCCCTGGATCCGCACCTGTATCCCAATGCCAATAGGTGGCATTGTGAGCGGTAGAATCGAAGATGTAAAAGCAATGCAACAACATTGCGTCAAGACATCCTTGACAAGGGACAAAACGTCAAAAAGAGGTCCAACCGCTCACAGCACCTCCCAGTAGCAGCAGTTCTCCAGGTTCACATGAAAGAGTTTATTTTGGCAATAATTCAGGTAAATGTAGCTTACAAACGATTTGACCACAGAAATCCATCATCTACCCATAAGCCAACGGCAAACTTAGTACTGTACCCACTTCACCAGAGACCAAAACTGAACAGGGGTCCATGGAAACAAATGCAGGTGTCATAGTAACAGGAAACAAACAAGACAATGTCAATTTTTAAAGTGACCCGCTGAATGTGGTCTGTTCCAGAGGCATGACACTGACAGGGGTGAGGATTACAGGAACAGTTTAAAAACTGGAATTTGTAAAGCTTGACACCTCAAAGTCACAGATAATTCTCATACCTATGGTATCCCTTTTCATCTTCGAACAAACTGACAAACCTTGCAAGAAAATCAGGGTATGACCAAAGACCAGAAAAAACAGTAACACGTCTACATGCACAGAATGAGGAAGAGAGAAATATTAACACTTTATGAATGACACAGTTTAGCATACAGGTATTCCAATCAGGATTAGGCAGGTGCCACCAAATCGTGGAAAATTACCCAATGCTATCAGCGATCTAGGCCAACAGGGATCACCACCTGACTAGGGTTTTGCACAGGCCTGCCTTTGGATTAATTACCACTAACAATTGTTTCAACTCCATGTAATTAGCCTTAGAGGTCAGTTGATTTCCATGATGTCCGAAACTAACACTGAAACTTCACAACTCTGTCCACTCTCTGATGTTTCGAAACAGAAATCTTCAGGGACAACAATGATAAGTTTGTCAATAAGAATATCTCAGGACAGTTCAGATAACCTTGCTACTCCGGTACAGGTATATTTTCCATGTCAAAACCCACAACAAAAGCATGTACACTGTGTACATCATCATACATTTGATTTAGCTTTAGATACAATTGAAATCAATTGCCAAAACAAGGTCAAAATGGATGCTCTCTGCAAAAGTAATGTCAGGTAAACTAGGCCTAGTGGACTTCACACAACAAGTTTGGTGACAATTGACGTTGGTTATAGTTGCATCATGTTGAGAGGACGAGCCGAGCAGACTGCCATGACAACACTGACACGTCAAGAATGTAATGTAGCAGTCAGTGGTGAATCTTCTTAGGACAATTTCGTGGTGTAGCACGGGAAAGAGAATATTCAAAATTCATGATAGCGATTGTGACAGTCATGTCAGCAGAACAGCTGGACCGTGTCCTAGGACTACCACTGGTCCAGGTAGGTTAGGATGAGGAGAGAGTCGTATCATAGTCATGTAAATTGTTTCCAACCGGACCCACATCACAAGACCTACAATCAATGAACCAGCATGTGTGTGTCAACCCTAAATTGACTTTGACGCAATAACGCAACACATGCACCGGAAAATTTAAGGGGGGAACCAGCCTGGGCTTCTTCCTTTTTTCGGAAAATCTTTGAAGCACACCAGGAAATTTTGACATTTGGAAATGGCTTCCCAATGGACCACCAATTTTAATCTCAACAGGCCAGGTGGGCTGTTTATTCTTTGATGGATCCACCCTGGACATGCTCTTGCAGAAAGCCACCTGCCATCAGGCAGACAAATTAAATCATGAAATGGAGGTTAGGCAGCTGGCTGAGTGCAAAAACCACCATCACATGTGTTGAGTGAGAACACCCCACAGCAAAAAATGTCCAAAAAGTAACGCAGTACAAATGTCAACTTACAAAATCTCAACAGCAAACGTGACTCAGGCCAATTTATGAGACAGAAAAGGAACTTGATTCTCCATGAGAGATGTCAAGGGTGTGAACATTTTTCAACTTGATGCATTTTTGTCCAGCATCACCTTGTTGGGAGATCATGGAAGATACCACCTACGCAGCAAATTGGGGGTGGGAGGTGGACTGTTTACATCCAAGAAAACCACTTTTCTCAAAATGTGCCGAAAGATCAGCTTATTTTATGTTCTCAAACAACAGAATAAGTATTTCTCCTTCGTCTGGTCAGAGATCTCGGTTATATTCGGCCGACAACTGGTGTAATTTTGACATTTTTAACCCTCACCTTCCCGAGCAGGACTCCGCGAGAGAGACGTGATATTCCAAGATGGCGCAGGTGATCCAGAGGAGTTGGACACCGTCGGAGTCAATTTACTCATAATCTGCGCCGTATTGAGGCAGCAAAATTGGGATGCAACACCGATAGGTTTCAATCTTGCTGTAAATAGGGTGATCTGCAGTCATACACGGGCCCCGAAGGGTTCTAATCCGCGTATTTTGGCAGGTCCGACTGGCCTAAACTTTGTTGTGTTCTCGTGACGTCACTTGCGCGCCGTTCTGCTCCCGAGCGGAACGTGGTATTCCGGGAAATTTTTCGGAGTACTAAATACGCCGATTTTTACACTAGAATCGCTCGCATTTCATCAAAATATGGTAAAAAATAGTCCTGCAGTACTGCTCATTCAATTCTATGGAAATTCCCCTGCAATCTAAGGAAAATTACCGAACGCCATATGCTAGATGTCACTTGATTGGGTTATCTTAATGACCTGGGCAATTCTTATCCAATCAATGCATCCGTTATTCTGCACCACGTGATACCAGGAAGACCTTCCTGGAACTAACACGTGCTTCTGTTTACAAACATGCAACATGTGGCAGGCTTGTCAAAACTTGGGCTATGAGAAACGTCAATGAAAATGAGCAAATTTTCTTTAAAAACATTGATATTTGAGAAATGTACCGTGGTATGAATTGATTATAAGTAAATGATCAATTTTTTTTAGTTTATTCAAGGCCACTGCTCGTTTGGCAGTGGCTCTCTCTCTCTGGCCTGACTCAACAGTGGGTGGCATGCCACATCAGCATGCTCAGTTCACTCTAGAACTCCATGTGGCAATTGACGTGATTAGAACATCATAAATCGATAGAATTAGGTATTGTCATGATTCTGATCAGGTGGGTAATGCCAGTCCATCATGTGACAAGTCAGGTTCTATGTTTGAGGAAGTTGGGAAATCTAGCTCTGGTGTTGGGAAATCGATTGCCCTTCTTGGCCAATTCAGTCACCCCCTGATTTGTCACCCAATCATATAAGAACTCACCACATTGGAACCTCCTTTAGTGGACACCTTCATATTGAGGACACCCCAATTAAATTTCATTCTCAAACCTTCACTTCTGTTCATTTTGGCCTCTGTAATCAGGACACCTCTCAATTAAGGACAGCATTGTCAGTCCCGAAGGTGTCCTTAATTGAGACGTTTCACTGTAATTTTGTGCCTGTCTGACTGAGGGGAATGGGAGAGGGTCAAAATTAGATTCTGTACTGGGTACTCAGAGGAGAACTCAATCTCTGTTGGATTTGAATGCACTCTCTCACTCTGCCTCCAATCTGATGATTTAACTGAAAAGTTAGACAGGAAAAGACAACTAAAAGACTTGGACATGAATTTTATTTATTCATTTACACATTGCTTCATTCATTCATTAGCTTCCAAAGCTCCTCAACATCAGACTCAGTCGTTCCAATGTAACATAAATAAATTACATATCGAGTCACAGCATACAAAACATTAAATCAGCAATATTGAGTTGTAACAAAATACTTATGTATGGTGACTCTTAGTTGGTTTTAGTGACTTTGTTTATTCAACAATGCTTGATGAAGAGTTCTGCTACAAGAAGATTTAAATCCAGATTCAAGCCACACCTTCAACCATGTAACAATCATCACTGACTGATAAAGTAACAAATACAATGTACCAGTTTGTTGGGTAAAATCAAGGAAGGTACCAAACACTGTGATCACTGTTCCTTATCTTTAGCTCCACAAATGCATCCATGTAAAACAATACAAGCCCCCCCCCCCATTATGTTTCAGTGTAATACAAGCATACTCCCTTCCCAAACCCTTTGAGTGTATGGCAAGTTCCTCAAGCCCTTTGAATTATACACTGAGTACTAAGTATACCACCCACATGCCCCAAACTCCTGCCTCCTATTTCTGAGTGGATGCCAGGGACACTATTATATGCTCTTGGAGTTGACTCAGTGTAAGTAAGTAAGCAGTACATTTCATCAACCTGTTATCTATGATCACTGTCCACTTATTGACAGCTCATCAACTGAGTGTTAAAGTGCAAAGGAGTGACTGCAAGGAGTGTCTGCATGGATTAATTCTGATATTGAAACTGAATCCAATGAGTGAAAGAACATTTTTTTGCTTCGATTAATTGCTTGTCTGTTACAGGGCAAAGGAGCAACTGCGAGGAGTGCTTATCGATTAATCCTGATATTGAAACGGAATCTTTCAACAAGGTGAAAGAAAATTTTATCAAGGTGGTCAAGAATTTAAAGGAGGCGGCCTGCCCCACTTAAAGGCCTATGGAGAATGCTGCTACATACATACCCAACGTCAATCACTGGCATACGTCCATATCAATATCAATCAAATGGACTTCTAAGTTGTCGTATTCGGAAATCGAGTGGCAACGGACTGGAATCGGACCAGATCCGTTAGCAGTGATCAACACTTTACCCTCTATTTCAGCAAATGGCGAATACACCCCATATGCTCCACCTCCCATTTTGAGAGTAACTATTCAGTTTTCCCTCACAAATTGAAACCCTGCAAGTATACACTGGGTATACCAACTATTTGCCCACCCTCTTTTTGAGCAAAAGGAGAGTAAACTTCCATATGC
>NMRB01000026.1:429814-459905 GCA_002633025.1 Notospermus geniculatus | reverse complement strand
CCCCCCCCATGAGTACTTATTCAGTTTCCCCACACCGTGCCAGTGTACACTGAGTATACTACTTACATGCCCCAAACACCACCTCCTCTTTTTGAGCGAATGGCAGAGACATTACTATAGGGTCTTGGAGTTGTCTCAGTGTAACTGCTACATTTCATCAACTTGTTATCTACGATCGTTCATCAACTTGTTATCTACGATCGTTGTCCACTCATTGACAAGCTCATCAATTGAACTGTTTGACTATTAAAATGCAAAGGAGCGACTGCGAGGAGAGTCTTTGTGGAGTATTCCTGATATTGAAACGGAATCTTTCAATGAGGTGAAAGAAAATTTTATCAAGGTAGTAAAGAATTTAAAGGAGGCGACCTGCCCCACTTACAGGCCTATGGAGAATGCTGGTACATACATACCAGCATTCTGCGTGGAGGATTCCTGATATTGAAACGGAATCTTTCAACGAGGTGGTGAAAATTTTATCAAGGTGGTCAAGAAATTAAAGGAGGCGGCCTGCCCCACTTTAAGGCCTATGTCCATAGAAATATCAATCAAATGGACTTCTGCGTTGTCGTACTGGAAATCTCGGGGCAACGGACCGGAATCAGACCAGATCCATTAGCAGTGATCAACGCTTTACCCTCTATTTCAGCAAAATGGCGAATACACTCCCATTTGCTCCACCTACCACCCCTCTGTGAGTACCTATTCAGTTTTCCCTGGGTATACTACCCACTTGCCCCCCCCCCTCTCTTTGAGCAAACAGTGAGTAAACTTTTATGTGCTCGTCTCCCCCCTCCCCCATTGAGTACTTCTTCAGTTCTCCCACATCCTGCCAGTATACCACACTGGGCATACTATCTGCCCACCCTCTTTGAGCAAACTTCCATATGTCCCCCCCCCCCATTGAGTACTCATTGACCTCTCCCCAGACTACATACCCCTGACCCTACCCTCTTCTTGCGCAAATACCCCCTGCTCCGGAGTACGGATTCACAACTGCATGGAGGTAAAACTGACGCTGTAATACCATACACAACCATCAGCTTTTACAATGGGACATGGACAACTTCATGCATGTAGATAAAACTATAGCTGTCCTACACGACCGTCAACTTTTACAATGAGACATGGACAACTGTCATGCATGTAGATAAAACTATAGCTGTACCACACAAGACTAATTTCCTCAGTCAAGCGAGTACAGGAAATCTGATGGGGCTGCTTGTATTTAAAATAAAATACCAGAAAGAATTTCGCATGAGGTTCTTGTCGTCATTGTTGATATCATGGCATCTCTGTGCTTTAAGAACAGAGATACCATACCATGGTATCGCTGCTCTTTAAGAACAGAGACATCATCATGGTATCTCTGTTCTTAAAGAAAGAGGTACCATGATATCAACAATGAGGACCAGAACCTCATAATGAAGAAGTGTCTGGTACATATTTTAAAGACGTCTTAGGTGAAACTGCAGCTGTACTACACAAGAGGGATTTCCCACATCAAACAAGTGCAGGAAATCTGATGGGAACTAAAAAGACAATTGCCAAAGACAAATGGAACATCTCACTGACATGTCCTAGCAGGATTCACCATTCGATTGGAACAAGAGGATCCAGATACTGCTGATCTGAAAATAACAACACGACCGTCAACTTTTACAATTAGACAAGGAAAACTGTCATGCATGTGGATAAAATTACAGCGCTGCTACACAAGACTCATCTCCTCAGTCAAGCGAGTACAGGAAATGTGACGGAACTGCTCGTAAGAACAGTGATACCATGATGTCAACAAGAACAATGAGGACCAGAACCTCATATGAAGGAGTTTCTGGTATTTTAAAGACGTCTTTCACCCATGTAGGCAAAACTGTAGCTGAACTAGACAAGAGGGATCTCCCACAACAAACAAGTGCAGGAAATCTGATGGGAACTAAAAAGACAATTGTCAAAGACAAATGAAACATCTCACTGACATGTCCTAGCAGAATTAATAACTCGATTGGAACAAGAGGATCCAGATGCTGCTGATCGGAAATCAACAATTGTTTTGAGAAATTCAAGATGGCTGCCACTTGGTGTGACCTGGATTAAAGAGCAAAGAAAGTAACGCTTCCTTTAAGTGTGGATCAAATGCTTAAGCCGATAGAAGCTATGGTTGTTCCATACGATCCATCATCCTTACCAATGATAGGATAAAGACAATCAAGCCTCGGTGTTGTTGCCCCACCCCACCCCCACCACCAAGACCGGCCCCCCCCCCCTTGTACCCCCACTCCACCCCTGCTGATGCTCAATCACAACTTTCAGTAACAGTTTAAAGGTAGCTGAAGTCCCTAAACTCTCGCAGTGTTGTACATGGTGATTTGACGGAGCTGCTTCTGTGGCTATTGGTGCATTACATTGCCTTTTTTTCACAACATTTAGCCTAAAATCTGAAAGTTTGGACAAATTTTTGAATAGTGACTTCCACTCTTTATACCATTACACACAAATTCTGACACTTGTGCTGTCATTACAGATGATGTAATTCCTTGGATGGAAGTCACGATTTTGAAGGTGTGACTGAACATGTTTTGAAGATGGAATTGAATATGACCGCGATGTTTGTAAGAAAAGCAAAGTCACTCTGTTTGAAGCTAGAAATAAACCAAAGTACATGGTGGCTGTTCAAAAGTTCAATATGACATTGTTGGAAGTTTTCAGCTCAGAGGTTTGACGTATTTGCACTGGATCCAGACACGATACATCTTCAACTGGCGCCCTCTATTGACTTGTAACCGTCGATCGATCATATTCTGTTCTTCAACCAAACCAGCAGATGTGAACAACGTGCGAAGTTCATCTGAAAAGATAGGAAGGTGTAACAGATCAATTTTAAAAGTCAGTGCAGGATAAAAATGTGCTCTGCTCTATGAAATGACCAAACGTGCTTGTCCTCTTCCCTTCACAAATTTGCAAAACTGTCTACACTCTATGACTCTGTTGATTTCCCATGATCACCAGCAGAATTCTCCAGGATTATGCCAGTTCCACAACTTCTGGGCAAACATACACGTGCATGTACAGATNCTCACTTATTCGTCTGTAGGACGGGGAAGACGGTGTTTCCTGCGCCACATCCAATCTGAAGAGGAAACAGACAGAAATGTAGACTTCGCATCAGCAGCGCCATGGAAACCAACGTACATGTACATCAAAGTTATGGTATATATCCTGCATTTCACCAATTACCCATCCTGAGAACATCAGGGGTTATTAGCGCTGGCTCCCTTCATCACCACGGACAGTGACGAAGGGAGCCAGCGCTAAGAACCCCTGATGCTCTCAGGATGCCAATTACCAAGCTTACCTCAAATATCCTGTAAGTTGACCCAGCACCAGGATAGGACAATTCTTCATCATCTGCTGCTTGGTCTGGAGTCAGTTTTTTCTTTGTTTGTGCCCTGCTCCAATCAGTTTCGGTATTTTTCTCAGTACTCTCGTTGATATCTATATTAGGTTCTGTGACAAGCATTTTTACATCACTGGATGTGACAGAAGCTCCACCATCAACACTGCCTTCATGAGATCCAAGATGACGTTCAGGAACACCCTCTAGGGACACATTCGGAGCAAGTTCGGCGAATTCCGTGAACAACCAGTGGCGATCTTTAAAGAAGCGGTTTTGATGTATCTGATAGAAGCTGTCCCACTGTTTGTCAGCAGTTTTGGCAATCGCTTCTGTAAAAGAAAGAATAGACGTTCGCTTTCTGTGAGGAATAAAGATGTCATCTAGAGGACGAGAAATTCCTGAAGTGTGGAATATGGATATTGTGGTAGACAGGCCTAAAGTTTGCTGAAGAGAATCAAAGTAATCACTCTTCCAAGGACTTGTATAGGCCTACTTAGTTCCTTCCTTCACCCATACTCCATATGGAAAGAGGAAGCCAAAATCCAGTTAATGCAAAGACTTAGTCCAACTGTGGCTAAATTTCAAAGCTACAATACAAATAAACAACTGCTAGTTGGGTACAGCAAGATACAATGGGCAGTTGATGAAAGAAGGGCAGAATATGATGTGAAATTAATTTACAAACATGTCTAGACGCCAAAATTCAAGATGGCCGCCCCAGACACTAGACATTTCCAGTTGGTGGGAGAAGTGAAAGTACAGAAATCTTAACCGCAAAACAGCCATCTATATACCGTACTCACCTGGTAGCGTATACCTGTGTAGTAATGGTGCCTACAGGTGGATATAAAAAATATAAGCCTGGCTACGGTATTTTCAGCAATATCCTGATTCTGGGCAATGGGCGTGGCAGAGGTCAGACTACCTTTAAGGCATGAAGGACGGTTGAAGGACACCATGGTTACCCTGCATTACTGCAGAATGAGAGCCCATTTCCTGAAGACATTGTGATAATCACAAATCAATCGACACCTAGTTCAAATTGTGTTTTGATCCATACTTACACTTCCCAACGACAACGTCCCATTCCATACCGACCGAACGAATGACACACACCTATGTCTCACTCATGATATCCTGTTCATGAAATGCCGAACAACCAATCATACGCCGGCAAATATTGCGACATTCCATCCGCGAAGCACACTTCTGGTCACGTGACGTGTGTCCCGGTTCTACGTAGTCAGCCAAGCTCATTTTATCTTATGGGGGGGGGGCCAATACACAGAATGGCATGCCACTTTCCTTTTAGATTTTGGCATAAAAAAGTAGAATAGAAGTTGGTGGTATCCCACAAGAACTGTTCCTACAGACACAGATTTCTTATTTGAGGTGGAGGTCGGGGCAGCATCAGACGACCTCTTATATTCAATATACCTGGACACAAAAAAGGATATCTGCGTCAAAATCAATTACAAGTAAATCAAACTGACAGATGCTTTTCATGATGACATTTATATCTGGAATATATCAGGCTATATCGATGGCATGTCACCAAAAGTAAAATGGTATAACCTGAATATTCACTATCTTCTTTTCAAAATAAGTCAATAGGGACAAATCAATACATCTTTTTTTCTCTTATGTTTATGTTGTTGACAGTTAACTTCACATAACAGGTTTACTTTATAGTGCCTATTGAACAAAATGGCACATAAAACCAGTAATTCTACCCTTTGTCCAAGTGACACCAACCATGGAGGTGTGTGTGTGTGTGTGGGGGGGGGGGGGGGGCAATTGTGCAGTNGTGAATATAAACCTCCATAACAAGGACAGCATTAGGACTGGCAAATACTGAGGTGTCATGAATACAGAGGTCAAACTGAATGGAAATGGCCAACTCAGGACTGAATGTTGGTGTCCTAAATAGAGGTGTCCAGAAAGGGACGTTTCCCTTAAAATGTACTGACTTCAGTTTAGACAATCCAACTACATTGGTGCAACAGAAATGAAGGTGGGACACCTTTCCAGGAGGGTATCTCTCTATTCAGGACACCAAATCTAGTCCCATATTGGCCATTTTCATTCATTTTGACCTCCATGTAATCAGGAGACTTCTGAGTAGAGAGGGAAT
Organism: Notospermus geniculatus; assembly: GCA_002633025.1. Lineage (NCBI taxonomy): Eukaryota > Metazoa > Nemertea > Pilidiophora > Heteronemertea > Lineidae > Notospermus > Notospermus geniculatus. Next base: position 454,374 of record NMRB01000026.1, on the reverse strand, counting down.
CCTAAGAATCAATCCCAAATGTGTCCATAGTGTGTCTGTAGTAGGGGGGTTCTCTTGCTGACTGAGCTTCACCAGGATTGAATTTTCGCAGAAATGCAAAAACTATCATTGACTAGGCCTACTTAGTCAATGATTCTGAAATACTACCATGAAACATTTTTTTCATGCACATCCATTACGCAGGATTGCATATTCCTGGAAATAGTTATACCGAGTAGAGTTAGGCCGTTACTCAGCACAGACATGGCAACCTAACAATGCATTATTGTCTTGCATACCGTGTTGAACAACAGAACACCAGTCACTTTTTTCAATATAAATAATTCATCACTTCTGCTGCTGTGTAATAGTGTTTACTTGTTCTGTATGCAAATCAATACCTGCCATTTCAGTCATTGATTTCAATGCACACACTGCTGAATAAAAGTAATATGGGATTAAAAGCATTCAGTGAAACCAGCATTGTGTGCACTATTGGAATACACAAACGAAATTTAAAGGCAAAACCTTTAGAATGAACAACCTGTTGAAAGGTCACACAAAGTGAAGCTCTCTGAAGGACACCTTCAGGTTTTGTCATTTTGTCCTTATCATGAGAGGCGTCCTCATTACAAGAGTCAAAAAGAATAGAAATGACCAACGTGGGACTGAAGTTTGGTGTCCTTATAGAGGTGTCCAACTGGTGGAGGTGTCCACTGAGAGAGAGAAATGGGGATCGTGGCTTCCATTTCCATCTCTGCTTGTGAGGCCATCAATCAACCTGACACTACAGGGGTGGTAGGTTCACCAGAGGACATCCTGAATTGACACGTTTGCCAGCTGAATTTGGAAGTTCCAACCTGTAGTACCACTACAGTCTAATAGGCTACCTTGGGACTCCTCTGGCATCAAAACCTGAGAGTTCTTTGCCACCTTTTCCTTTGCTTCTTCTTCTTGTTTTTCGTCCCAAACAACATTATCCCTGAAGAAATAAATGCATTATCAGAAGAGTTAAAATAGCCTTTATTGAGTCGACAAACAGGTTTTCAAAAGTTTTTAAGAGCCATGTGAAAGTGGGTGTGTGCCAATGAAAAGCTGATTGGGAAACAATTTTGACGTTGATGGCGCTCCATAGAGCTGGCTTCTGCCACGAACCTACCCTCTTTGATCGGAATAATGAAAGGGACGCAAGCACCAGGAAAACAGTGAGGACCTGGTTTTGATCTTTGAGTGTCTATCTTTCGCTCACCATGCATTATGCTGAAAAACATTCTTTGAATCAGTAAGAAATCTGTTGCCAAACTGCGGCCTTTTCTTGAATTCTGAATTTGCCTCTGCCATAGTGTTTGTCGTGGTCGTCGGTATAGTGATATTTTTCCAGGATGACCGCTGATGGTCTTGTCGTTGACATTTTCTTCTGATGGGCGTCTTCTAAGGAAAGAAATCTGGGAACACTTAATGGTAGTTTTTATTTTGCCTTCTAATTTGTTACCAAAAAAATTAGTCCAGTGGAAAAAATGCGATTCAAAAACTAAAAGAAAGTGCGAGCAGCACCGACGACATCGCTGGAATGAGCGCCACGGGATTGCAGCGGCAAAGATAGTAACCAGTCTACATCGCGGCGCTGACGAATTCCGAGTGAAGTCATGTGACTTGAGTCTCAGATCATTGTTGACGTTTTCATGAGGAAGTGAATTTCGCAACAGAAAAACATCAAATTTCGATCAATTCTCTGCGGAGAAAACCGAACTTTAAGTGTTCATTTACGTCTCTTTTGTACATAGAACATTACTGTGCTGTCATCATGAAGATTCCAGATGTGATAGCCCTTTTTTCAGTGTGTTTTTTGTTGGTGTGCATCGCAAACGGGAAGTCAGCGACGAAGACACCACCACCCCCGACAACTCCATCCTTGAGCCCGCTGCAAGGTAACTTCAGTTGGCTGTTATTGGGTTGTCAGCTTGTTTCTATGATCAGTACAGTACAGTACAGACCAAGGCCTATCTGAAGCTCACAGTCAGTGACGATCACAGTTAGTTTCTCCCCCAAAAGCTAGGGACCATCTTATCTAAGCTAGGCCGGCCGGGCAGGNAGGCCTGTGCCCGTATTATAGGCCTGTGCCCGTATCCATATCATGATATTGTCGTGCATCTTCAACAAGTTCAATTCTACAATATTTTCTGTTTCAGTGTGCGCTAATGCTAATTACAGTTGTGACACATGCGTGGCGAAAGCAGAAGTAAGTATGTGATATAGGCCTACTCTGATCATAGTCAAATATGGCGCTATGTGGAATGGGTCGGACAGCGCCATATTTGACTATGCTCTGATAGATGGGCATTTTATAATCTGAGTCTCAGAAATGTTCCCCTGATCAGATATGAAACCATAGTAAAGTTCATTTTACTGCTACTTCTCTAAAGGTTTCTACCATTGTTCTGGTTTGTTCATGTCACTGCTGGATTAAGAGTAAAGTTGTGTGAACCCAATTGTCACATTTTCCTTCCTTTCTCAAGTGTATGTGGTGCAGCACAGCAACTTCCAAGTGTAAGCCATATCCAGTTGGAAAAGTCATCCCTGGACATGATGACTGTGCAGATCTTGGTGATGCCAGATGGGGAGTGTGTTGGCGTAAGTGTTTATGATCGATCACATGAGATTTCCAACTCGGCCAAACTTTGCCATTTCTCAAGATGCTAAGTTCTCCATTTTCAGACGCCTTGCTTTGCATGATATAAAATTGCGATGGATTTGTGATGAAGGGAATGCATTATTCCAATCCAAATTCTTATTCCAGTAAATTTCAAGGCTCTTATCATAACCATGGCTGTGATAGCCGGCGTGCTGCTGATTTCAACATGCTGCTGCATCTACTGCTGCTGTTGCCGTGGCAAAGGCAACAAGAAGAAGTATCAGAAGGAGGAGGAACGCTGGGAACGTGAACGCGAAGAACGACAACAACGTGCCGAGGAAAGAAAGGAAGAACGCAAGACACGTGCCGATGAAATCCGCAAGAAATATGGTAAGAATTTGGATGGGAGTCGAGGCCAACAGGGTGATGTTGGCTTCAGTTTAGTTTAAAAAATTAAATGGTTTCTTCAAAGCGCTTTACATTTCTTTTGATCTTGGTCACAACACATGGGAAGTCGCTTGAAAGAACTTCATGAGCTGACGGCAGTCCATGGTTAATTCTTAATATTGAGATGGTCATTCTCACTGTGTATGGCGTTTAACGTATGTCCCAACCCTAATACAGTACACTTCCCTTCTTGCAACAAAAGGAATTGGGTTCAAAGGCCCCGCAGGTGAGTAGGGTAAATCTAGAAGGCGGTGGTGTGCACAAGTCTTAACTCATTTGAACCTGGCTTGGTTGTCCCAAGTAATGTAGTTTATTTTTTTGGAACAACTTCCATGCTTTAATTGTTTGTGTGTACGGTACATGCCGTATGGTGATGTCTTTTTCAGTTTGCTTTTTGTCTCATCCCACTTCTTCATACTTTAGTTAATCAAGGAACAATTAGGCTTCCCCTGAGTTTAGTTCTTGAGGCATGCTGTACTGAAGCTTTTTGTTTTGTAGTCAAAGTTTCTTTTCCTACAATGTACCGGGACCCGACTACGACACTGTGACTAGAATAGATTCGTTCATGGCTAAACACAAAAATAGATAATTTTTGTTAAATAGCAATGCTTGTTGTGACACTAGAGGGCTTGATTTCTTTAATTTTGCTTCAGGTTCTGGTTGGGAAAGAATTGAATGATCCACCGATCATTGGCTCTCAGCACTGAGCACTGAATTGGTTGCGATATTTTCTGTTATTAGAATGATCTTTTTGATGGATCACGTGGTGATAGAAAATGTTGGTGACTAGACTGGAGCCAGTTCTGAGCCCATTTGGATGGTGTGAGTTCACTGGGCCTGGGCTCAACCAGTTTCAACTGTAAGCAGATGACATGTTGGTTCTGTCAGCAGACGTCATCTCCTGTCAGCAGACAACATCTTTTGCTTGATATTTCTCCAAATGGGTAGATCTTCAGACAAAATCATTTGAAGAAAAGTTGTGCATTTTAACTGGCTAATGGAGATTACATGTACTTGAAATGTTGAAGATGCCCTGAAGTCAAGTATTTGGCAGAAGTCAACATTCAGATTTGCATACACCAGGACTGAATGCGCTGAAATATGGTGCAGATGCATGTTATTGGTTCAAAGCTGCTGGTCAGACTTTTGCAGCTTCCATTCACTCAGGAATGCTTTGGTTTGGCAGGGTCAAGGGGTCATTCATTTCATCCACTCCAGCTAGGCTGGCTTCTCCTTTTATTTTGATCCTATTCACTGCATGTCCTTTTTCACCCGTTCTAGGGCTGGACAAAAGTAAAACGAAACCAGTTTAACTAACATTTCTCAGGTATACGTATAACTCGGCCTTTTAGATTAGCGAACCAACCCGCTTGGTTAGTTTCCATTGAATTAATGGTACTCGAGTTTTCACAAATTCTTGTGAAGATTTCCCCATTTCAGTGGAGGCTGACTACAACCATGCTTTTATGCTGCCTACCAAAAATCAGGGGCGGATCCACGATTTTGGAAAAGAGGGGGCGCACTGTGCTAAAAATATTGAAATCTGCGGTGAATTTCAATGATTTGCTCCAGATTTCAGAACTTCACGGTCAATTTTACAGATTTGTTGGTCGTGCACCCCCCCCCCAGATCTGCGCCCGATTAGTTACAAAATGGAGCATGTGTGATGAGTGCCTGTGGCTGATTTAGATAGAAATTTTGAGTTCCATTTTCATAGGAGTAGGAAGTTAAAGTTGAAAACATCGCCGCATTTTAAACAATTTTGTACTAACAAGGCATCCCATCTGATCTTAATCCTTTTTTGAATGATTGCCCAAGATAAACAGCAGAGCAGTGTCCCTTTTAATTAGGGACAGGATTGGGTCCCTCTCCCCCCCCCCATCATTGCTTGCTTGATTGCTTTTCATCATTTTCGCAAGTTTCTGCATGGCATCATTGCACATCACAGCAAAGCTGGGTTTCAAAAATAGCCAAGGCATTTCAAATTTGCAGAAGTACAAATAGTTCTTCACACAATGTGAACATGACATTGTCAGTAGCGCCAACATTCTAGTCTTCTCTACAAATGATCTGAGAACTTAACCCGTTTGTAGAAATATTACAAGTCATCTGCTTACTCTTGCCCTAAAACAGTGCGCTGATCACTCCTATATCATCCTGAGCTAATCGGCGGTTCTTAGCACTCGCTCCCTGTGCCAAGAATCACGGATTACCTCAGGATGCTCAAAATAAATTTTCTGAATATTTTTCTCAATGCGGCCTGAAATGTTTTATTTTCTTCTCTTTCCAGGTTTGATCAAGGATGACAATCCCTACCAGAGATTTGATGCGTAGAGATCATGTTTGACAGGAGAGTGACCAGGCGTTCTGAATCAGTTTGACCTTGAAGCCAGCAGTTTTCCATGGCCACTTTTGTTAGCTAGTTTAAATGTTTTGGTGACAGCGTGTGCACTTGTGTGACGCGTACTAACTGTGGAGGTGATGATTTCTTGGTCAAATTGATTCAAAACAAGTGTACTTAGAGCAAGTCGGTCCCAACCATCTGCACGTTTCGCTGGAGTTGAAGATTTATACCTGTGATTTTGTTCTCAAATATGAAAGCTTAGACAATTCTGATGACTGGCCTTTCTGACGTTGAGAACAACATGAAAATGATGTGCTGTGATTGGTTGGAGACTGGCGCGAGATCTGGTTCATGATGGACCCACTGAGTATCAGGCACAACCACAGGACACATTCCATTCAAGTTCCACTCTCTGCTCTTGAACCATCAAGAGTTCATCACTTTGCCTTCCAACGCTGCTCTGAGTGGGGCATATAGTTTGAAGGCGAAGTAGCTTGATATTTCAAGATGCCATCAAAGGGGAGACTTCTTTGAAGAAATGTTAATTTTAGCCATCTGAAAAATGATCATCGAATATATTTTTCAACATTTTCAAGTTGTGGTGTTGGTTGATCCTCAGTGAGTTATAATCACTAGGCAATAGGAAATATTGCACTCATCACTGCAATATGTGTGATTTCACAGTCATTTGTTGAATGAGGAACCCGCACACTAACGTCACGACGTGGCGCTGCGAGCGTTTGTACCGAAGTCTCTGTTTTTCTAACGTTATTTCCATTCATTTCTGGCGTGAAAATAAACCATTTCTGTTGGTCGCCCGACAGTAAAACTTACATCATCGTGTAGCAGATGAAATTTTCTTTTAATCTCATTCCTTTTTTTCTTAAAATGAAGAGATACACTGGCGATAAAAGAAACGTCTTTTGTGTCATTTTTCCTGTAGAAAAATGTACAGGCAATTTCTTCATGACGCAACGTCAGCACCTAACATGACGTCAATGACACCTAAAGTGACGTCAATGAAGTCGTTTCGGTACAAGCGCTCGCAGCGCCGACCTGTCGGTGAGCGGGTTCCCCATTGGTTCAAAAGCACTTTCTAACGGAGGTCTGACTTAGGTCACTGCACTGACGTGAATCGGGTATCATATCATCTGTTTTACATACAGAGTTATATATTTATGGAATTGGCTGGTTAACCCTTGCACTGTGTCAATGCTCGCGTGGCTCCTTGCATAAGGGGACGCCATCTTTAATTCTTGTATAATCAAACTCGGAAGAAGTTCCGTGTGCGCAACTCAATTTTCCAGGCATTTGTATTGGATAGATTCCTCAAAGGTGTAGTCAATGACACACATGATATGAGCTAGTTGCCAAATTTATGATGTAGACCCATCATCATGCACAGTAAAAGGGTTAACAGGTCACGAACATGGCATCCAAGGGGTTGAATGCTAATTTATTTCATCTTGCACATAGTGTACACTTTATCTTCTAGTTTTGTGTTATGTATATTTGATAAACACTGTGTTGATGTATGTACCGCTATACAATGTATATGCTTGTGTTGGTCTTCATGGAAGGACAGTTGACATTCCTTGTTAAGTGTCATCACTTCATGATTTCACGCAGAGCGCCACAATATTGGAAGTGTCCAAAAATTGACTTCCATTCTCATACATGCATGTATGTGCTACCCTCTTGTGGAGCTATAAAGCACTGCTTCTGACCTTCATGGGTGTTAGCAGCTGCAGTGTACAATGGGTGCCATTTCATTGCACTTTTCACTGTATTTATATCAAGAATTGACCAAATCTTTGTATCATAAACATTTAGATCTAGGCCACAATTATTGCTAAATGACACGGTGCAATCAACTCATCTTCTTATCAATGTTAGATGAGTAAGGCTTAGCGCACATGTCCGACAAAACTCGATCCGTTAGGGGTGTTTTTAAAGTCGACTGACCCAACGCTGTCGACTCGTCATTCAGCCAGGACAGTCGATTTTAACAGACACCCCTACCGCATTGAGTTTTGTCGGACATGTGCGCTAAGCTTAAGGCTGGCTGTCCATTCACGCGATTCTCTAGCGGCCGACGCTTGAAAGCAGTTTCCGCGGTGTTGGCCACAGACAAAGGATGCGTCATCCCACCGCTCGAAAATCACGTGAATGGATTCTTAGCCTATAATGTAGCCAAATGGTTGGTATGTGTCGTTGTCCTAGTTATTGAATGATTGTAATTTTCCGGATGAAATACAGAAAAATAAAATTCATCTATTTGTTTCGTAAAGAAGGTATCTTATATTCTTGTGCCCCCTATTTTGACTGGTCCAGGAAAAAGGTGGATAGAGACAGTGTTCTAGCCAGAAATTTTCCTAAACAGAGTGGGATGACTGCATTTTCCTATGATTTTAAGGCCCTGGATTTTCAAACAGGGTGGAAATGAAATTCAAACGGTGGTGTAATAGAAAATGCATTGCAAGTTACATTTTTAAACGGTGGTAAAATGGCCTCTGAATTTTGAATGGGGTGGTACCGCCCTGTTTAAAAGGCCCAGCGAGAACACTGAGAGAGCGTGCACATGATGTCACCGCATCATGTGATCAGTTTAAGTCCGCCATATTGGACGATAAATGACGTCAGCAACCCACGTGTTGCACTTTGTCGTCGGCGCAAGTGGAGTGTGTGTGACTTCAACCCATGACATGATCTATGCCTGGTGCACTTTGTCGTCGATGTCAGCATGGTCAAACGTGACGTCACAATGAGCCACTGCACACTCTTTTTACATTTGAGAAAGTTTGAGGTACGACATGTTGTTCGATAGGGTGCTAATTTAGTGGGTGTAAGTTAGCATGTAAAAAACTTGTTATATTCTAAATGGTCTTTTGAATTTGCAAATGATGGAGTCATTATATGAAAACATGCCTTACACCATGTTGGTGCGGTCATCAGAGAAATTCCGTTCCCATGAATATCCCTGCAGAAGCTGTACATAGGCCTTGTCTGCTTGTTCTGCTGAAGTTTTCAATGCAACAGCCAAAGTCACATCTACCAATAATCTGTTATCACACGTTAGGAACGCACCTATGTGGTTAGATTGATAATGGTTTCAAATAATGTTACATAATGACATCATAATTCAGACAGACAGATAACGTGACTTGGAGATGTGTGTTAGCATTGTTGTGGTCTCCAAATCTTCCCCTGTCATGTAAACCTGACAGAGAGCTCAAAATATGCGACCATTTCAAAGATGAATTGGTCAGAACTGAAATAGTTTAAAATGGACATCAAACATGGCTGTATATTTGGGGATTTTACCTTTAAAGGTTGACCTTTTCATGTACCAGTTGATTTTGAAGCATCATTTTCTAAAATGTATGAAGTTTCATCTTGCTAGTCCTGTACATATCTGATCAATAAAACACAATATTTTTATGATGTCACAACCGTGTTGCCGTTCTTCTGTACCCAAGTATCTTTGAGTGATGCAAGTGTAAGTTCATTTATCAAATTTTTGAGGGTACGGATCCGTACCCTGGAAAAATTTTAGGGTACGGAATTTTACCCATTTTACCCTCTGGCGGAAACCCTGCAATAATCTGTTATCACACGTTAGGAACGCACCTATGTGGTTAGATTGATAATGGTTTCAAATAATGTTACATAATGACATCATAATTCAGACAGACAGATAACGTGACTTGGAGAAGTGTGTTAGCATTGTTGTGGTCTCCAAATCTTCCCCTGATGTAAACCTGACAGAGAGCTCAAAATATGCGACCATTTAAAAGATGAATTGGTCAGAACTGAAATAGTTTAAAATTGACATCAAACATGGCTGTATATTTGGGGATTTTGCCTTTAAAGGTTGACCTTTTCATGTACCAGTTGATTTTGAAGCATCATTTTCTAAAATGTATGAAGTTTCATCTTGCTAGTCCTGTACATAACTATAACTGATCAATAAAACACAATATTTTTATGATGTCACAACCGTGTTGCCGTTCTTCTGTACCCAAGTATCTTTGAGTGATGCAAGTGTAAGTTCTTACGAATGCAGCAACTAGTTGCAAGGGAGAGTCTACTTTTGACCAAGGCACTTTGACTGAACTTACTCGAGGAAAAAATGAAAGTTACCATATGGACATATACCCATAATAGAACTATTTTATTATAATACTGGTGTATTATTTATAAGTCATGGCCAACCAAAGAAAAAAATTTCCATCCTTTTGCAAAATCGTCATGGCCAACAAAATACCATCGATGAGACGAACTACAAAGCAGTGTCATGATCGGTCGATACATATAATACATGGAAGCTCCTGACTAGATTTCACCTGGACACTCTCACAAAAAGACTGCCAATGCACTTGACTTCCCAGGAATGTTCTGGAGACCAATGGAATAGAATATCACAATATTTCAAACTGATTCTATGCCATAAGTTTAACCTGTTGTCGTACCTATCTTCAAGATCCACTGACAAAACAATACAATAGAACAACACAGACTAACATAATAACCAGGAACACCACGAGGTATATCGTCATGGAATGCTTTCGCTGGATTGATCAAGTCAACAAAGTTGAGGGATTGATACCCAAAGCCACCTTTAGATACAATACACACCACCGGCAGACTGTGAACTACTGTAGACAATTTTTGGTTTGAACTCCAGACCTCACCAAGAACTGAGCCAAAGCCACTACACCAAAAACTTCAAAAGGATCTGCTCCTTTGTAAATATTTTTTTTCAATGTTTTGGGGAAAGAAATCATTGCTCAGCTCATAAACTCTTGACTTAAGCAGCATCACCACTTGTTCCATTCTCTGGGTCACTAACATCGAAGTAGTCTATATGAGCTCCTGATTCAAATGTATTCATCTCGAGAATATGTATCAGCTTCTTCACCGACACGTCACAAGACAGTAGGCCGCCTTTTTGGTGCATATCTGAAACAAGAATTCAGCCATTTTGAAAATCATCCACAAGATATGTGGGACAACTTCAGAACAGTTTCATGGTTGTCTAAAAACACACTGATGATTACAAATCATTTTCTTACCAAGGAAGACCTCTCTCATGTCGTTGTCTCCGGTTGCAGTTCTGGCCAGCATCTGCATGTCTGTGTCGAGTGGTCCAGGCGCGTAGCTCAACACTCTGATGTTGGGTTCCTCAACAGCCAATACATTGAACCACATATCTCTGGCTGTTTTTCCTGAAAGGAAATGAAAAGGTTAAGCATCTGAAAGAGGTGTGATTTTTAGGTAACAGGTGCCAATGTTCGGGAAATTGGTTCGAGGTTGGAGAGATGAGCTTGTCTCAAATTCCGACAGGCCTTCGTACGAGACTCACCTGTGCAATACAGCGCCCACGTTTTAAACGGCTGCAAGGCACATATGGACGATACATTTATGCACAAGATATCCCGTTTTTCACTGGCAGGAAAATGGCGTAAAAACACATTATTGAGGATAGCAGGCGACGTAATATTCATGTTCCAGTAATGTTGATACTCNCTAACTTTTTGAAAATATCGTAAAATTCAATACTGTGGGGCTTTAAGCATCTGAAAGAGGTGTGATTTTTAGGTAACAGGTGCCAATGTTCGGGAAATTGGTTCGAGGTTGGAGAGATGAGCTTGTCTCAAATTCCGACAGGCCTTCTTACGAGACTCACCTGTGCAGTACAGCCCCCACGTTTTAAACGGCTGCAAGGCACATATGGACGATATATTTATGCACAATATATCCCGTTTTTCACTGGCAGGAAAATGGCGTAAAAACACATTATTGAGGATAGCAGGCGACGTAATATTCATGTTCCAGTAATGTTGATACTCATCGGCATTAACAAACTCCTGAACTTTTTTACTGACGTCACCGAGACTGGCGGCATTGTGTATTATGAGAGCTTCTTCAAATGATTCCGTGCTCACACCAGCAGTTTTCATGACATCCTGCAAGAGTTTATCAAATAAGGAGTCTGAACATTGTGACAAGTCAACTGACTGGGCAGAAACTGACAGTTCAAAATCTGGCACATTTTTCTGGATTTCAGTTTTTGTTTCTTCCAAACCATCCTTATTTCTAGCCAGAAGTAGAATAAAAGATTGCCTTCCTAGCTTCTTTGCTAGATTAACTGCTAAACTACGCCCTAAACCTCGACTTGCACCGGTCACAAGGAGAAAGGTTTTCCTGTGAAAAATGGGAGACTTTTTCATGATTTTCACATAAGCCATATTCTTGACTTGGTCACTAGCGGCGCTGGTGTCGTTCAGGCCGCATGTGCGAATGCACAGATGTGAACGAATTTTACGAATTTGATACCACAGTTAGTAGGTGAAAAATCATATAAATTACAACAACATAACTGAGTAACAATATAGACTTTATGCAGGTAAATTTAAGTATATAAATTTAGTACGAATCGCCTATTTTCGCATACCTGAGAATGAACGACTTGATTTACAATCTCCACGCAGCTAAAAGCGCTGTCTGGAGAGTGGGCAAGTATCCACTAATAGGTGGCAGCACCTGACGGTACCAAGCTCCACGCAACAAAAATTGCTGTCTGGAGTGTGGAACAATAGGGGGCAGCACCTGACGGTGGCACGCTCCACGCAGCAAAATTACTGTGTGGAGTGTGGGAGAAATACCGACAATAGACGGCAGCACCTTACGGTAATACGCTCCACGCAGCAAATAGCCACTGTCTGGAGCGTGCATAGCAAACTTTCAATAGATGGCAGCACCGTACACTGACCAACCTCGAGTCCAAGGAATAGTAGTTTGCCACCAGGAACGAGACTGAGAAATCTTGCAGTGTGATTGCGAAATATTCGCACGCGAAAAGACCCCCTTGGTTTGTTTGATACCCAACTGTTTTCTCCCTCATGATTGAGGGTGTGGTAGATAAGGAGTGATTACTATGTGTAGTATCGAAAAATTGTCTTTTGTCCTTTTATTCCTCGTAAAATTTTATTTCCAAGCTGGAACTTGCTAACCACACGACACGCACGTACATCAGGCCTACCCTAACGTGTGCATTAGTAAGAGTAGAAAATTGTAAGAGATTTAAGCAACACGTGGCGCCACACAAAGCTTCGAGGGGGGTACATCAAACCTTATATGTTGACATGTATAGAAATATTCGCACGCGAAAAGACACCCATGGTTTGTTTGATACCCAACTGTTTTCTCCCTCATGATTGAGGGTGTGGTAGATAAGGAGTGATTACCGCTATGTGTAGTATCGAAAAATTGTCTTTTAAGTTTTGTCCTTTTATTCCTCGTAAAATTTTATTTCCAAGGCAAGCTGGAACTTGCACGACCAGACGACACGCACGTACATCAGGCCTACCCTAACGTGTGCATTAGTGTCCTCAACCTGTGATATGGACTGTGTTGACACGAGACAAGTCATATAAAAAACCAACAACGTCAGTGAAAAGAATTGTCTGTCTGCAGAGGGCCAACTCACATATGGAGATGAAAAACATCAGGATGTCATGCCATGGAGCAGCGTTGTTGAGCTCTGCTGTCGACTGAGTGAGAGTCATTCTCTTTTGTGTCTTTCTTTGCCTAGGCCTAATCTCAGTCTCTTTGGACTCGTCTACTTTCAGGAAAAACAAACATGAGTTCGCCAACGTACACATGTATCACTTGTCACGAGTGGCGTTCCTGGATGCTGACCTCCAGAGGGCACACTACAAGACAGACTGGCATCGTTACAACCTCAAACGGAAAGTTGCTGAGCTTCCACCCGTGACAGCCGACAACTTCAAGGAGAGGGTCCTTGCTCAGAGAGCACAGGTTAGTAGTGATGGTGGGAAGTGATGGCGAAATCTGCATTCTTGGTGACGCAGGTCAATCGCTAGTTTTGGCTGGCTGGAGTTGTGGGGTGGAAATATCCTTGAACGAGCAAATTGTGTAACTTTAAAAGAGAGCATCTTCGTGACAAATTCACCAATTTTCTTTCCAGCTTGCAGAGGAAGATAAGCCAGCACCTGGTTATTGCCCATGTTGTCAAAAAAAGTTCAGCACAAAGAATGCCTACGATAATCACTTGAGTTCTAAGAAACATAAAGATATCGAAGCCAAACAACAGGCTGCTGCTGAGGCTGAGGTGAAGAAGATGAACGAAAAGAACCTAGAAAAGGGTTTGATGGATCAGGTGAAGAATTTGAAACTGACAGAGAAGGACTTGAAGAATATGGCGATAAAGAATCAGTTGGGTGATGGAGAAGGGGCTGGAGTGGCACCTGGTGGAAGCGTGGAGAAACCGCGACAGAGGAGTGGAAAGGCGGAGCTGTTCGATGATGATGACGATATAGGTATGTTTGGTGTGTGTTCCTTTCAACTGAGATTGATTTCGTAGTGTGCGGGCCAGCGAAAGGTTAAGAACTACAGCGTATGTGTTTCTTTCTCCCCATGTCCTAATGCTTGCCTGTTTTACAGAGACTGATTCAGAGGAGGAGGAGGTATCTGACTTTGAGGAGGAAGCCCTGGGTCTGGAGGAGTGTCTCTTCTGTTCACACATATCCAACACAATGGAGGACAACATCAGGCACATGACTGTTGCTCACAGTTTCTTCTTACCTGATCTAGAATATGTGGCTGATTTGGAAGGGTTAATAGGCTATTTGGGTGAGTTTGGTAGCAGTCTTCTCTAACTTTTCATCCACAGATTTGACGGTAGGCCTAGTTCATAAAGTCTGCATTCAAGGGAGAGACTTATGACTGGAATTCTTGAGTTAGCGGTGGAAATACATGTAATCTTATGATGTCTGAAGAAGAGGATCAATTCTGAGCAGCCTCTGACACACTCCCTTTTTGTTTCCAGGGGAAAAAGTTGGAATCGGTAATGTCTGTCTCTGGTGTAACGAGAAAGGAAGATCATTCCATACCATCAAGTCCGTACAACAAAACACATGATTGATAAAGGTCACTGTAAAATTCTATTCGATATGGACAGTGCACTAGAATATGCTGATTTCTATGACTATAGGTAGGTTTAAAAGCTAATGCTTGTGGGATTTCTGGTCTCCACAGATATCCAGTGGCAGGCAACCTGCCTCTTCGGGACCCTTGTATTGAGAGGTGCCTCTAGTTTATGGAATTTTGCAGTGCTTGCCAAAAGTCTAGGGTACAGCCACCCTCCTGAAGCACGAGTGAACTAAGTTTTTTAAAAGTCATGAAAACCTGGATGAAATCATGTACAGAGGATACATTTGGTCGTTGTTCTTCTTTGCAGGAGCAGTTATCCCGACTATAAAGAAGGAGAAGAGGAGATGGAGGCGGAGCAGGAGGAGGAGGAGGAAGTCCAACAAAATGTTCTTGAGTCACAAAACTTTGAATTAGTTTTGCCATCTGGTAAGTTGATGTGGGGATACTGGCTTCTTCATAAGCACTCAGCGATTTCTTAATGTAACAGGAATCTTTGGGTCTGCCCTCAGAGTGGGCATTCCTTCATTACTCAAGAATATCCCACAGATCAATGGATTTTGCACACAGGAATTGTTTACAAATGTCTCCCTTGTGTATCGTTTTACAGGTTCAACTGTCGGTCATCGGTCACTCATGAAATATTATCGCCAAAATCTTCCGTTACGGAATGGGAAAAGAAGCACTGCTGTATCAAAAGTCATGGCACATTATAAGGCACTTGGATGGACTGGAACAATGGGTAGGTTAAAAGCACAAGCCACACTCCAACACTAATTCAGGACCAGCGGAAAACCATGATAGTTCCCAGTGTATGGAGTTTCCATTTCAACACTCACACACTAGTAACCAAAATCTTTCCATTCCAGGACCTGGTGCAGAACAGAAGGCCAAAGATTTAGCGTACATTCAGCGAATGAAACAGAAACATCACACAAGGATTGGAGTAAAAGGGAACAAGTTACAACGACATTTTCGGAGTCAGAACGGACTGTAGTTGAGATTGACAAGATGGTTGAGGATTGTGTGTTATGTACAGGGGAGTGGTCACGAAGTACAGTCTGCTGATAATATACAGGCTACATGTATTTATAACGGGTACTTCTGATCTGAAATGGAATTCATTTTTTGTGATAGATAAGAACTTCATTAAACAAACACATTCTGTTTTCCTTTCATCTTTAGAAGTTTTATTTCTTTCATTTTGTTACCGGTACACTCATGCGAAGACCTCATCCTGAATCCGAGGTGGTGCTGCATGAAAGGGAGTGGGCATTAACTCCCAATGGGGAAGTAGCCTAATTTTTTCTACCATTTGATGGCGCTGCGACCGTATCCACTTTTCCACTGTGACGTACAGAACGTCAACGTCACACTGCCGTGACGTTGTGGCTTCATGCTCGCACCGCACATTGCCACGGAGATGATGTCCTGAAGACAATGAAAAGGCCTGATTTGGTCGCAGCGACATCTTTCCGCGGAGAAGTGGCGACCCCCTCATTACCTCAGGATGTGAAAAAATTTGCCCCTGCTAGCTAACATGCACGTAGAACAATACCCAAAACAAGATGGCAACAGACGCTGAAAGATCCACGGCCTCAAAAGAATGGAGAAAGAAATAATTAAGGTCTATAAGATTTTATTAACAAAAACATCCTCATTCGAGAAAGTCAATCACAGTTTCCACATGCTCCAGCTTCCAGGCTCCTTTGATCATCTCTTCATGTTGTCATTCACGTCCACCACTCTTCTTTATCCATGTCAAACTCTTCCTTCACCGGGGGTGTTGGGGGCATCTTGGGCTTCTTACATGGTGGGGCTGTTGAGTCTTCAGCTTTGATGGCAGTTAGGCCTACACCTTCTGGAATGGAGAACACGGAGTGCCGAGACTTGCATGCATCTAAAGCTGATAGCAAATGTATGGAAATCTCACTAAGAGCATCTTTGCGAGCCATGTCTGGCCCAATTGTTAGAGAGAACTTACCTCTGTTTGGCATTACCATGTCGTCGTCGATGGCATCCTTGAAGTACTCATCCAAGTCGTCGGATTGGTTGAACAGGTCTTCTTCAAAGTAAGACAGTATCGTCCGCTGTTTGGCATCACATTTCTGAGAAAGAATGACAGGAAACAGAATTACTAACACAGCTATCCTTATTCTCCCTCAGAACATGGGTCATATGAATGAAGACTAGCATATGCTTTTACTTCAGATTTGTACAGCGTTGCCTAGTGCATTTGTATTGCAAAATTCAAGTAAAAGATTTACTTGTCTTTATTCATATGACCCCATGTCCTTCAACTTCTCTCAATATGACCAACATGGGGTCCTGGTTGAATCAAGTCAAATCCAATTGTTCATTGTAGACTTCAGCGTAAGTTATGCTAATCAATAGAGCTTGTGCAGGTGACGTCATCACGAAAAAATCTGCCATCTTGCCGGTCAAACTGACGTCAAATGACGTCGGCGATCCACGTGGTGCAGTTTGTCGTCAGCGCAAGTGGAGTGTTGCATCTTCAACCATGACGCGATCTGCACGTGGCACACTTTGTCGCTGACCGCCAGCATGGTGGACCGCCGGTCAAACGTGACGTCATAATGAGCCGCTGCACAAGCTCTATAGAGGTTCTCACTGCCAAGGCCAACTTCGGTGAAAATGGGAAAAACTTGCAAGCCAACTGAAACCCTGTCATAATGGTATTCATTGGCAAGTTCACGTTGAGTACTTTCCAATGAATACCTATGTGACAGGGTTGCTGCAAGACGTAAAGATTTTGGTAGGTTTATAAGTTCATATGAAATTGCATTGACAGTGAAAGTGTCAAGAAAATATACCGAGGCACCCATTTCTGTGGTATCAGCTGTTGTAAAGTCATCCTTGGTGAGGCCCGCCGACTGCAACACGTCCAGTTTGTTCTGTACCAGTGGCCAGATATAATCGTCAGCCGTCCCCTTGGCGACCAGGTATTGCACGTTGACAGAATCTCTCTGACCAATCCTGTGAACACGATCCTCGGCCTGAGTCAGAATCTGCAAGGAATTGAACACAAATTTGGTGTTGAACCTTTCTTAGGACACCTTCAGGATTTACCGGTGGTGTCGTTCTTGGATACCTACTTACCCCAGGGTTCCAAAATAGCTCTGCAAAAACGACCAAGCATGCGGCCGTCAGATTGAGCCCTGTGCTCGCAGCCGTGATGGACAGCAACGCCACCCTCACGTCATCATTGAACATGAATTTATCGCAGAGAACCTTGCGTTGTTCTGACGGAGTGTTGCCGTCGATACGGATGTGACGGACACTGCTCTGAAAGAGAAAGAAGACGGAGTGATGAGACTGACAGTTTTTAATGAAACTTGAGTCGCCATCATCAGCAAGAAGGTAAAGGCGAGCTCGCATTATCATCTCAACGCTCTTGATATGGTTAGTTTGACACCTGATACAAAGATGAGAATTGCTCCAGTCTCTCTTCATTTTAATCTGGACGCTATGGTCCGACGGTGAAGAATTCTGGACATAAGTCCCTCAGGGGAAGATTTCTTACCTTCTGTGCTATGGCATCCTGGAGGGCATCCAGCATCTCAGAATGATGAGCAAAGACGAGGAACTTCTTCCCACTCTCGAGGAGGTCCAGCACATAAGACCTGAAGGTGAGATCGCGGAGGAGAATTAACGAATTATTGGGCTTACTTTTGACGAACCAACTAACAAAGATGGGATGCAGCATGTTACACGATGGTGTTCAGAGTCTAACAAACCAGGGCCGGTGCCAGAAATCTGTTCCATGTCACAGAAGGCTCTAACTCATCATCAGTTGTTACTCACTTGACTGCAGGGACTTTGGCTCTTGCTGTTTCACTGAAGTAGGTCAGTAGACATCCACGACGCTCCATCCCCTGAAAGTATGCAATAATATCAGGATAAGTAGCCAAAACTCAACCTTTTATTCAACAGTCCCACCCACAATCTGACTCTACAGTGCTACTCGCCACGTTACACAACACACCCTCACACAGAATACTATGCGTTGTTGCTTTGAAACTCTGCCAATGGAACTTTGTACATATTGAACCTAATCACCACTAAAGCGGCACGACGCTGAGCTAATCACCTTCAATTTCCCGCTGCTCATAAGCTCAGCTGACTCCTTCATTGCCTTCACCATTTTGATCGCAGCTGGGTCAAGAATGATCATCTCACGGCGTTTGTCAGGGAGCTGTTCGATGACGTCGGTTTTCACTCGACGAATCATGATGGTTTCTTCCAGAAGCAGCTGTAGCTCCTTCATGTTCGATGAGCCTATGAATATAGAAATTACCGGTATGATTTCATTTCTTGCCTACCAAGTGCTGGTCGGATATACACAAGATATTCATCAAGTGTTCTGATCAGACAAAACCTCGCCTAAAGCTAAGCATTACACAAAGCTGACTCTCAGGAAAATGTCTGCGATCTGTCTGTCACCTACCAGTGTAATCCCAGGCAAAGTTATTCTTCACCCCGTCGCAGTACCGCACGCCAAATTCATGAAACTTTGTGAAGATATTCGGTGCAACGGCAGCCAACTGAGGAAAGAGTTCCATGGGTCGTGATAGTGCTGGAGTACCAGACAGAAGAATCACACGTTTGGCAGCCTGGAAGAAAAAGGTTGTGTTATCCCTTGTGCCGTGTTAAAGTTTACACAGGCTGTTTCAGGAAGTGGGCCCAGTGGTTCTTCCCACACATGGACACAGGTTTCACCGACTTTATACCTCAACAAACACAACCCTGCTCAGAGAGAGCAAATAAAAATGTGTGCCCTTCCTCTGCAAATGGCATCAGAGACACAACAAAATTCCTCACCTTCAAAATCGGTGTCGCTGCACGACATCTTGCCGTTTTATAATTCTTCAACAAGTGTGACTCATCCATGATGACAACTCGGAACCCGACATTTAGGATTTCATCGGCTTTCCTCACCATCAGATCATAGCTTGTGATATGAACATGCCCAAAGGTGTTGTCACTGCCTGTCACAGCCACTTTTATCTGATCTGGGTTGAGGCTTGGAACCCACTTTTTGAATTGCTGAAAGCGGAGCAAGATACATGTACTGAGATATATATACAGATATAATGAAACGTTCTCGCGCTGTTTCAGTTGCTTGCGACCATGATGATGTCGATGACAAGGATTGGAGAAGCCTCTACAACACATTTTATTAAAGCCCCACTGTATTGAATTTGAAAAACGCAAATCATCGCCGCGATTCTTTCAGCGTAGTGTAAAATGTACTGCGCTCCACCTGAATACATTAGGGCTCTCCCTGCAGTTTTTTTTCAATGTGTGCTGAAAACTAGGCCTTGATTCTCTGACATACGTATCAGACAAGCATTTGGGGGACCTTCACAAGCTATGAGACCTCTATGTGCTGTCTCCGAACATTTTGCAAATTTCGTAAAATTCAATACAGTGGGGCTTTAAGAGACATTTCAACTCTTACTTCTGCCCAAGCGAACCTCACAGATGACGGGGTAACCACCAGCACAGGCCATTCCTTCTTGTAATAACATGCGATGCAGATACCCTGGATTGTTTTCCCCAAGCCCATGTCATCGGCAAGGAGGACGCGTCCTTTTCTACCAATGGCAAAACTGAAAGCAGAGAGAAGGTAAAGAAAGAAATGGTCAGCTTGACTTTTAGCACATTTTGTTGAAGGCCGTGTTGAAATCGACATGCATTCTATGCTTGCTTCTTGGGATACCCTACGTCATGAGCTCTTACAACTGTACCAGACACATAAATAGATTGATTTCAGAACTGACTGACCTGAACATATCATGGTTCTGGAGCCTAAATTCAAACTCCACAGACATGACAGAGCAACGAGGAACAAAACAGAGGACTGCGGACACCATGGTACTCACCATACGCCTTCTCTCTGAAAAGGCATCAACGTTTTGACCAGGCCCTGATCGATTTGTGAGAGGTCAGCTTCGGGTATTTGAACGGACTGGAATTTCCCATATAACTGGGCACTGAATGCTGTACGAACTGGTGCAGGGAGCGGTTCGATGGTGACGCCATCAATCCGCCAAAGTTTTTCCACTGAAAATTGTACATTATCAAGCATCATTAATCTTGGTACATCTTAGTCCTACGTCAAGGGGCCCTACATCGAAGTACCATTCTGAATGTGTCATGCGATGCCAAATTCTTGAGAACAGTGGATCACAGAACCTTTGTTGCCAGTACCGGTAAGTGAAAAGCTGTCCCAAAATTGTAACAATCTCAAATCTACAATGTACACTCTTCTGGAGAAACTAAACAAGCATCAGTGTTTCACTTATCGACAGCCTGTTGAATTCACAGAGTCAGTAACTGACCACAAGAAGAAGCTGGACTTACTGAGTGGAAAATAATCCTGCAACTTGAAGGTCCAATGCTTGGAAGTTGCATCTGTTAATCAAAATGAAATATTCTCCTAGATTATAGATATATGATAAAACAATGCAACTTTCACATCCCTCAACTGGGTTACTCTGCTGTAATTCCATCAGGCCAAAAGCCTCCATAACCAGGTTTCAGCAAACACTTACTGTCTATAATAAACAAAAAGGATTCCTGAATTTTCAATAGTAGAGAAACAACGAATGATACATACCATAACATCGTGTCGGCATGGACTTAAATAACTCGACCACGGCGGGATGAAAGGTGATGCGGACTTCAAACCTTTCCCGACTGATCAGACTGCATATTCCTTTCAATGAACTCTTCATTTGCGGGAAAGCTGGGGCGTTTGTTCCAAGAGTCTTTGCAACATCATCAGCCCTCATTCCCTTCCCACAGCTTCCATCCTGACCATACTGATTTTGATAACTACTAGTTCCTACATTTCCTCTAGAATTAGCACCTTGATTGACAGGGTTAAAAACATTTGGCTTTGTCTGAGAAGGAAGGGTTCCTTGGACTCTCTGAACAGACGGCATGACAGTTCCAACATTCTGCACTCGTCCGGGTGATTTAAGTGCACTTTTTTCTGCTCTGAGAGCAAGGGCTTTTTGTCGACGGGCATTTATTTCTTCCTGTGTTCGTTGCTGAGACTGTACATCCTTTTGAGGTACGACCGGTGATGAAGTGTAAGACTTAGGCAAGCAAGATATGTTAGCATTTGAAGTCTGAACACAACCATTGTGAGCACCGTACAAAGCATTGTTTCCAGGCGTTGTTGCAGCAGTATTTGATGGCACATACGGAGATGATGACGATTTTGACCAGGTTGTTTGAGACTGAAAACCAACAGAACAACCAGAGCCTATCTTAGGCTGGAAAACTGTTGTATTGTTTGTAGGCCTACTGGGACTTTTGGCACTTTTAGCAGCTCTCAGTGCCAACGCTCTCTGTCGATTTGCTTCAATTCTTTGACGTTGTTCGGCAGTTAATTGTGTGGCGTCCGCCATCTTCTTGACTGCTGTGATCGGTGTTCCACGATGTTATGTTATCTGAAAAACAAAAACAAAAACAAATGTCACTAGGTTAGGCCTAGTACTAGTAGGAGTTGCACACAATATGGGTTGGGGTATGGAGAATGGGAATGGACTGCCGTGTGTGCATACATCATAGGCCCAGGCCTCACAGTCACGTGCATGCCACACGTGCATGCGTGTTTGTGTCACTGCTCTTGTGCATGTGCGGCGTGCGAAAATGACACATGACACTACACTGTCAAACGACATTAGCTACACTTAGCATCACCATCAGCAGCCAATTTTTCGTGTCAAGCGACTATAGATTAATACAATTATGCACTGCTGTAGAAACACTTCATCAAATCATTCTCTAGGTGTCTTTTTTAGTGCTTTTTATCACCTACCGTGGGAAACATCTGACTTTCGAAATGAACCGTGTTTCGCCTCTCCGTCGCATTGGAGAGTTCCGATTGGGACATCGTTTGGGTTAGTTTTCAAGGAAATTCTGACAGAGTGGGAAAATTGATTTCAGATTTTTCAGTTTTGCGCAACAAAATACAGCTAACGTCTATTCTTGTAGCCTCTGGTGACATTTTTGAGTTGTGAATAGGTGAATGCTACATTCAGAGTTCCATATGACATCGAATTAAATATGAGCAAGTCAAAGGAAGTGCAAGGTAATGGATGGCTTGTCTTCATCATCATCAGAACACTGGGCCTAGGCCTAGGCCTACAGAGCATGGAACAGTAACCATGGTAACAGATCATGATCATGGGATGCTTGTCAATGAGCAGATGTCATCTGATTCCAACAGTACAGTTACAACAGTGGTCAGGTGGTCATTGATTGAACGAACTAAACTGCAAAAAACATGATCAAAGACAGATGCCTATCATGATGATTGGTGATGACGTGAGTTTGGAACAGGACTCATGACTAAAGAATAGCCAATGGGGGCCTAGCCTTTTTCCACTGTTTACCTTTCAGCGGCTGCTTCGATACTTGATTATCTAAACCGACAGAACCGTCCCTACAGTGCAAATGACATCTTCAATAATCTTCACAAAGAATTTGGTAAAACTGTGAGTATAGGTAGGGTATAGCTCAGGAACAACAGTGAGTGGTGGTGGAGGCCGAACACGGAGACATTGTTGTGCCAGTTTCTATGTTCCATCAGTATTTCCCAGGTGTGCTGATTGGCATGTGATTGATTATAGATTTCTTGGACAGGTGACGACCCCACCCAAGAGATACTAGTTCTGTTACATAACATCATTTTTCATCCTCTTTTTAGCTTGTTGAGAAATCCTTGGAGTCCCTGGCTGATGAAGGGAAAATACAGAGGAAATTGAATGGGAAACAGAAAGCATATGTGGCTGATCAGGTACTACAAAGTCTTCAGATTGTTGTTGATGAGGAAGAGACACCAGTACAGGGCAGCTTAGCCAGTGATATGTTTGGAAAAGAATTCAAAAGTAGTTTGTCTTCTAATCTAACGTCCTTCTAACTTTTGGACTTAATCGATTTGATGTATTTTCAGGGACAGTTTCCAGCTGCTGATGAGGCTGAATTACGCGCCATGGATGAAGAAATCAGCCGACTACAGGAAACAGTGAAGACACTCACTGAGGAATCCAGGAAACTTGATAAAGGTTGGAACCCGATACTTTGATCGCCAGAACAGACAATATTTTACTCAGAGCTTCTAGAAACCTTGTAAAATGTCGAGTTTTGGGTGTCAGATGCTTTTCTTCTTCCTATTTCAGAGCTCCAGTCTTTCAATAGTGCAATATCAACAGAGGATGCCAAGAGACAATTGGAGGAGGTCACAAAGACGGCGGCCAACAAGCGGGATAAGTTGAAAGAAATCAAGACAGCTGGAAATGTCATCTCTCCAAAAGAAAAGGAACAGGTAGAGCGAGCGAAAATCTGCCTGTTAGGCAGTTGAATGTGATTGTTGGGTCTGTGGGGGTTATACATTGATTGTTCCTCCTCTATTCCAGATAAACAAAACATGGGAAAAATATGTGCGAGAATGGAGGAAGAGAAAGAGAATAGTAAGTATGCATCAAGTGTCACACAAATTGGGGTGAATTGCAAGTTTCCTCAGATATTCCTTTGGTGGAACCTTGTTAGAACTGTTGCAGGAAGGCAAAGTGGACCACAATGCGAGGCCTCGGTTCAGTTTTGAAGTATTGCAGTGCGTATTGGTTGGTCAAGTGTACCGGTATGATATAATCCTGCATTCGACAGATGGAACATCAAACTGATCGAATACTTTTCCAATTCACAGAGTAATGACATCTTGAATGCAGTTCTTGAGGGTTACCCTAAGAAGAAGAAAGATCTATACGTAAGTTTCAAACTGACATCTCTGCAAATTTGGATGTTTTTGTGGTGAAGGCTTTACCTCACTTGTGTGTACATTCTACGTCATCATGTGTATCACAACCAAAATACATTGTCATCCATTTCAGGAAGAGGTTGGGATAGAAACTGACGAGGACTACAAAGTCACACCACCAGAATTATAATCCAGGGAGAGCCACTGTATCTGTCTGCCAATTCAAAACCAGACAATTTGCCTGTTATTTTTGTGTGTCACCTCGTGTGTTGACATCTGGGTTATTCTGTAATTTGAAACATGCAATGTGCAAAAGACCATTTGATACCAATCAGATATGGAAAATGAAGCAACACAACTTCCGATATTTCAAACCTGGTGAGTTTATTTCATGCGTGGATACATTA
>NMRB01000026.1:399716-429265 GCA_002633025.1 Notospermus geniculatus | reverse complement strand
TTTTCCACTGTTTACCTTTCAGCGGCTGCTTCGATACTTGATTATCTAAACCGACAGAACCGTCCCTACAGTGCAAATGACATCTTCAATAATCTTCACAAAGAATTTGGTAAAACTGTGAGTATAGGGTATAGCTCAGGAACAACAGTGAGTGGTGGTGGAGGCCGAACACGGAGACATTGTTGTGCCAGTTTCTATGTTCCATCAGTATTTCCCAGGTGTGCTGATTGGCATGTGATTGATTATAGATTTCTTGGACAGGTGACGACCCCACCCAAGAGATACTAGTTCTGTTACATAACATCATTTTTCATCCTCTTTTTAGCTTGTTGAGAAATCCTTGGAGTCCCTGGCTGATGAAGGGAAAATACAGAGGAAATTGAATGGGAAACAGAAAGCATATGTGGCTGATCAGGTACTACAAAGTCTTCAGATTGTTGTTGATGAGGCAAAGACACCAGTACAGGGCAGCTTAGCCAGTGATATGTTTGGAAAGGAATTCAAAAGTAGTTTGTCTTCTAATCTAACATCCTTCTAACTTTTGGACTTAATCAATTTGATCTATTTTCAGGGACAGTTTCCAGCTGCTGATGAGACTGAATTACGTGCCATGGATGAAGAAATCAGCCGACTACAGGAAACAGTGAAGACACTCACTGAGGAGTCCAGGAAACTTGATAAAGGTCGGAACCCGATACTTTGATCGCCAGAACAGACAAAATTTTACTCAGACCTTCTAGAAACCTTGTAAAATGTCGAGTTTTGGGTGTCAGATGCTTTTCTTCTTCCTATTTCAGAGCTCCAGTCTTTCAATAGTGCAATATCAACAGAGGATGCCAAGAGACAATTGGGGGAGGTCACAAAGACGGCGGCCAACAAGCGGGATAAGTTGAAAGAAATCAAGACAGCTGGAAATGTCATCTCTCCAAAAGAAAAGGAACAGGTAGAGCGAGCGAAAATCTGCCTGTTAGGCAGCTGGATATGATTGTTGGGTCTGTGGGGTTATACATTGATTGTTCCTCCTCTATTCCAGATAAACAAAACATGGGAAAAATATGTGCGAGAATGGAGGAAGAGAAAGAGAATAGTAAGTATGCATCAAGTGTCGCACAAATTGGGGTGAATTGCAAGTTTCCTCAGATCTTCCTTTGGTGGAACCTTGTTAGAACTGTTGCAGGAAGGCAAAGTGGACCACAAACAATGCGAGGCCTCGGTTCAGTTTTGAAGTACTGCAGTGCGTATTGGTTGGTCAAGTGTATGATATCCTCCTGCATTTGACAGATGGAACATCAAACTGATCAAATACTTTTCCAATTCACAGAGTAATGACATCTTGAATGCAGTTCTTGAGGGTTACCCTAAGAAAAAGAAAGATCTATACGTAAGTTCCAAACTGACATCTCTGCAAATTTGGATGTTTTTGTGGTGAAGGCTCTACCTTCACCTGTGTGTACATTCTATGTTATCATGTGTATCACAACCAAAATACACTGTCATCCATTTCAGGAAGAGGTTGGGATAGAAACTGACGAGGACTACAAAGTCACACCACCAGAATTATAATCCAGGGAGAGCCACTGTATCTGTCTGCCAATTCAAACCAGACAGTTTGCCTGTTATTTTTGTGTGTCACCTCGTGTGTTGACATCTGGGTTATTCTGTAATTTGAAACATGCAATGTGCAAAAGACCATTTGATACCAATCAGATATGGAAAATGAAGCAACACAACTTGCGATATTTCAAACCTGGTGAGTTTATTTCATGCGTGGATACATTACCATATGTACAGAAAAAGCATATTACAACCAGGGTGTGAGCAGAAATCTGACTCGATGTGACTGCGAGGTTATTAAATATATTCACCATAAAGGCTTGTCAATGTTGTTATTGCTTGGAACCAGATAAGGTTAGGATATACAAATGTACAGAGAGCAAGGCCTGCGGGGGGGGGGGGGGNGAGAAAGACACTCATGACACAGATGGGAACTGGACGTTTTCATGACATCGTTTGTATGACATCGTATGCCAAACAAATTTGATGTCTGAATTCGACAGTCCAAAGTACATGTTGTGATTAGTTACAAAAGACAATGATCATCTGCTAGATTTCGTCTCGATGCACCAAAACTACATACATTTCCTGCAGATGTACAATCTACTATACTGTCATTAAATCTATGTACAAAATATATACACAGTCCTTGTATATACAAACAATGCAAAAATAGATGAAGTCTGGAGCGTAGTATGACACTTTTTTCAACACCTGGCGCTAACTGCCTTGATGATATGCATGGAATTCTGCGCTCTACAAATGAAATGTTCAGCCATAATTTCAACATCATCAGAGCTCTGCTTATGAATTCCCAAAGACTGTTTCAGCAATTTGGTGAAAAGTTTAACGTTTGTGAACAAAGGACTGTTGGCCTAGCCTTCATCTATTTTTGGCATCAATTATGCAGCTATAAGATTGCAACATCATGACATGTCTACAACGACTAGCATTTGATGAATTCTTGTCATGGAAGGTGAATTAACTTCAAAGACTTGTTTCTTGGTCATTCCTTCTACATATTATTTGTCAAGTGTTTATTTTTTTCTAGCATAGCACTCTTGGGCAACTTGGCGAGCAAAAATGGATTACCAATAAATGCTCCACTGCTTCACCAAATATTAGCTCAGTAGATCCACAAAACAAACAATAATATATGATTGGCCTTAGCACAACAAGAAACAAAGAATGCTATATGTGGGAGAAAACGACTAGCCGAAAGTCATGGAAGACTTTGAGTCATTGAACACATCTTGAAAACACAGAAATACTTAAAGCTCAGAAAAAACATAAAGAGGTTTTGACCCCTTAAACTAGACTTACGTGTCGTCGTGTACTTAGTGAGTCAATTTCTTCAACAGATACAGCTGTCCTGATCTTATCTTTCTACCAATTTCACACGACAATGCAGCAGACTTTCAATTGCGACACCCACCATCTTTTACTTAAAGCTCAAAGCTAATACTGACACAACGCAAAAAGAAAATAAAGACAATAAAAACAAAATAAATAAAACATAAGTTTTGTCCATCAAAATGCAAGTTTAACCGAAAAATATGCATCCAATTTTGGCAATTCTATTCCCCGTAAAGTACAACACTCGGAGATCCTGATGACGCTTGACATCATGCACCAAAGTCCCCTCATGAATCAGGAACTCTGTGTTGCTCTGATCAGAGGCACCTTCTATCCCCAATCAAACTGTCTAAACTCTGACACAACTTGGACCTTAGTCATGTGTAAGGCCTAGGCACACATCGTAAGCTCATTTGACAGCGTATGCAGTTGGTTCAATAAGGAAGAACACAGGACACGCCACACGTAACTTTAAGACACTAATAAACTTGTGACTTATTCCCAGTCAACGGTGCAGAGTTTGATGTTTTCAATTCAGTACCAGTATTTATTTTGTATTTTTTCGATGGTCCAATCTCCTCCTCGATGATCTCCTGATCAACTTGCGGCACCTGTCGTCGACAACTTAAAGGGGACTTGGTTTGAACGGTCGTTACTTGTGTGTCCTTGACCTGTAACCACGGATCGCAGAGACATTCCCGCGCTGTTGGTCGGTCCCTGGAATAGAAACAAATTATTAGAGGACCAAAATAAGCAACTTCAATGGAATTTAGTCAACTTTATATTGTCAGATGGCCCCTGATTCATTCCCATTCATGATGCCCTCATTAAACTTACTCGGATTCCTTCTGTAGTAATTTTCGGATGAAGTCCTGAGCATCTGGTGAGATATTTTCGAACAGGTCATCAGGAAAATCGTAGTTTATCTGTGAGATATTCAGGAACGTTTCCTGTTTGGATTCGCCCTGGAATGGCGAGTGTCCCGTCAGCATCACGTACGCTAGAACACCTACACTCCTGGAGTAAAAGGAAAACACGTTAGTAACCAGGGTGAGATATTATGTACTTTATGGAGCAAGACTGCCTTCTCAAAGGTACTTCCTATTGATACCTACCAGATGTCAGTCCGTTCCTGTATGGGTTCATAACTAAGGATTTCAGGGGCTGTAAGAAGAAGTGTGATAGATTAGCCTGAGTGGCAATATCTGAGTGAACTGACAGAGATGGGGGTTGAGAAATTCTTGGTCACTACATTCAAGTGCATCTGGGAATATCAAGGCCTATGGTCACTTTGTCTTCAGACTACATTCCGCTATAGAGTGTCGTTCAAAGCTGCAGCAACAACTCTTGATGGTTAAAGAACTATGCTCAACGTACAGGCAACAGGGTAGCTAGCTCTGGCCAAAGCTGTCCAGTGCTGCCATCTACAGAACAAATATGATACTAACCTACATAATCTGGGGTCCCTAATATTTCTCTGATGTCTAGACCTGTGTTGACTAGTCGTGCAAAGCCAAAGTCACAAAGTTTTGCTTCTATCGGTCCTTCTGATGCTGGCCTCATTAGTAGCACATTGGAGGGCTGAAATGAGAACGGAAGGACACTGTGGGATGCCTGATACGTTGCCCTGTACGTCAGCCTGTCTTACAGGAGATACTGCGGCATCTTCACAGTAGGCCTACAATGAATCAGAAAGTTCGGCAGATAACACCCGTGATTTAACACCAGGTAACCTACGTTAATTAGTCTCACGAACACAGGAAACGTCTGTGTTATCAACAACGTGTACAGCGGCAAACGGAAACAAGTCTCACAATTCGTCAAGCTGCTCTCCCTGGTCTTGTAAACTGACAAGTTCGTAGTGTGGTGGGCTATACTTTGCAAGTGTTCTAAAGTACTTAACCATTTGTGGCAGGACCCGGGTTCGAATCAAGCCCAGGCCACACGGGATTTCATTCCCGGCTCTTCATGTCCGTCACATGGGACAGTAAGCTGTGGTGCCTTGTACCTTGTGCCTTTGCAAGGGCAAATAAAAGACCCCATCCAACATGAGTAACTTGAGATGGCCTCTTCCAAACTTATACCAGGGCCAATAATGCTATGGCTTCAGTCCTGACGGAAAAATCAAATACGTGTATACAAATACCTTTATGTCTAAATGTACAATATTTCTATCGTGTAGAAAAGCGATTGCTTCCAGTATTTGTCGCAAAATACGCTGTGTGTCTCGTTCAGTGATCGTCTCCTCGATGACGCATTGGTGATAAAGTTCTCCACCGGCGGCGCTGTAATGAGAAAAGATGACCAGTAAGTGACCAATCAGAGGCCTTAACTTAAGTTTTCATCCACAGCCTAAACATTAAGATTTTCTCACAAATTTATCGACCAAGCCGCTCTAACCTAACCGAGTCCTGTGTGGGCCATAGGCTTGTTGTAGACATGCTTACCGGCAGAAGCATTTTTACTGCAAGGTGAAATCAAGCTGTTGAATACTTGGCATTGTTAGTTAGGCCTGGTTTGCTTCAAACAGGGCCACAATTCAACACTTCAACTCATACAAAGAGCACAGGCAAGAATGGCCAACTTGGGGCGACACCGAGGGCTCCGAGTCCTGGTATAAAACACCCTTGGTTTTCTAAGAAATGCGCGTGGAGCTGACAGTGAGGTCTACTTTGTCAAAGTTCCAGCAAATCCATTAGGTCTACGTGGAAGTTGAGACCCTTGGACAGCTGAGAGGAGGAGAGATGGGTCTGATTTAGGGGTGAAGCATGCGTACCCCCAGGGGTAAATCAGGACTGACTTCATGTATTAAAGAAGGCCATCTTGCCAATCACCCATCACGATCTCACCAGTTGCGCAGTATCTCCATCCCCCTGCCCGACCTAGTTAGCAGTCCCCATTGCCCAGTGACCCTCTGACCTTATGGCAAAACTTTGGTATGCGGAAGTCCGCAACAACCTGATGAACAGTTCAGAACTCGAAGCCTACAAAACCCATTGAAACCACCTCCACCAGAGGTAGAAAAAAGACGGCATCGCATTTCGCGATCACCTTTAGACGTGCAGACTAAAACATCCCCTAGAGAAGCCATCTTCACCTTGTATTGTTTTATAAATCTGTAGTTAAATCGTAAATCACCGTGCCAACCGCTGGCAGATTTATTTCATTACTGAAGGGGTTACTTTCTCAAACAGGTAAACATGGACCATGTTTTACTGTAAACAAAACTGAAGAATCTCAAGGCGATGAAACGTCTGCTCACGTTCCGCCACGTTTACCTGCCAAGGTCAAGTCTTTTTGAAGTGCACATGTTCACAGTACTTTGCCCTCCTGAGGTGATCGGTGATACGGCCACCTAAAGCTTTCTCCCTCCACCACCTCACATGAGGTGGTGACATTGGAAGTGAGCGCCGGCTACCTAAAGCTTTCTCCCTCCATCACCTCACATGAGCTGGTGACATTGGGAGTGAGCGCCGGCCACCTAAAGCTTTCTCCCTCCATCACCTCACATGAGCTGGTGACATTGGGAGTGAGCGCCGGCTACCTAAAGCTTTCTCCCTCCATCACCTCACATGAGCTGGTGACATTGGGAGTGAGCGCCGGCTACCTAAAGCTTTCTCCCTCCATCACCTCACATGAGCTGACATTGGGAGTGAGCGCCGGCTACCTAAAGCTTTCTCCAATCACCTCACATGAGGTGACATTGGGAGTGAGCGCCGGCTACCTAAAGCTTTCTCCCTCCACCACCTCACATCAGGTGACATTGGGAGTGAGCGCCGGCTACTTAAAGCTTTCTCCCTCCATCACCTCACATGAGCTGGTGACATTGGGAGTGAGCGCCAAGAACCACTGGCACATGTAAAATACTGCAGCCTCTATCTTTAAATCAGGCTCTGCCACCAACCATGTCATTTTTCATGCCCTGCCAATTGAACTGCATCCAGGAGTCTGGACCTCCTGCCAACGAGCCTGATGAAGCTATCAACCTCCTATAGAGCTACACGCCAAGTTTTTATAAAATGATTACCACCTCTATTGAGGGGATGATTATTCTCAGCAACTTTCTGACTTCTTAATGAAATCATCTGAAGCGAATGCCCAGAGGACAAGAAACTAATTAACACCTTTCTTCTCCTGGTCGCTTGACCTATAAATCATTCCTCC
Source organism: Notospermus geniculatus (assembly GCA_002633025.1). Taxonomy (NCBI): domain Eukaryota; kingdom Metazoa; phylum Nemertea; class Pilidiophora; order Heteronemertea; family Lineidae; genus Notospermus; species Notospermus geniculatus. Next base: position 422,191 of record NMRB01000026.1, on the reverse strand, counting down.
TGCATTCCAAACTCGACAGTCGGACAATAATTGGCCAAAATTGACACCTGTTGGTGTGGTGTTTATACGCATTCTCGGTGGTTGTTACCGCAGAACATCATGGCCGACAACAATAGAGGAATGTTGGGGATGTTTTCATGGTGTTGGAGGTAATCGGGTGTAATCTCAGATGCCAGGCATATCACGTCCTGACCTGATGAGGTGATCAGTGTTCCTCTTGTAGCAACAATAGATACCGAGTGCTGTTGGTGTAAGAGACGTTATCGGAGATGTCCAACAGGGTTCAGGAATTCCACAGATAATAGAACTGAAGGAGAAGAATATGGGCCACCTTTAGTTGGTTCTGGAACAGGAATGCCACTGGCATTTCTTACTCACTCGGTCTCGGCTGCAGATGAATCAAACCCAAGCACGGTCGGAACAGTCACTTTGCCTTGAGATAATATTATAATAACGCTCCTCCAAGGGACTACATCTACATGTAGAAATAATAGCGAGTTCTCGCAAAGCCCCAGAAACGCTGACGCGAACGTCTACCCTATTGTTCGGTGCTCTCTTCGTGGCATTGAACAATAGGATTGGCGTTCGCGTTGACGTTTCGGGGGCTTTGCGAAAACTCCCTAATGATGTTTTTTAACTTCCTCCTTTCCCATGAGCCGCTCGCCAATTCCTAGGGGCCCGGCCAAGGACGGCATTCCAAACAGAAGAGTTATGGCACAGGTGGATAGAAAAGTCGATCTTAATTGCGGCCAGGAATCCTGGGAGCAATTTTGCCAATTCAGACCAATCTACCTGCGAAGTGCGATTCACGTTAATAAGACCGAGAACAAAATCATGTTCATGATGCACATGAATGCTCGTTTGGCTATAATATGTTGGGTGGAATGCACTAATGAGTTATGGACCAACTCTTTACAATGGCCAAGAGTTTTACCGGTAGTCAGATTCAGAATTGTAAGAACTTTTCCTAAAGCCTTCTGTCAACAGGGTTTCCGCCAGAGGATAAAATGGGTAAAATTCCGTCCCCTTAAATTTTTCCAGGGTACGGATCCGTACCCTCAAAAACGTTGGGTAACCATTTTTCCATGACATGCCGGACAAAACCAAACAACCGGCATGACTGGCGCGGGGATTTTATGCTTCAAAATACGCCTAAAATTACGCACCAAAGATCGTTTAAAACCTTTTAAAAATCAAAAAATAAAAAAAAATAAAAAAAAAATGTTTTCAAAAATTTTTTTTTCAAAAATTTTTTTTGGTCCGTACCCTCATTTTTTTTCTGGCGGAAACCCTGGTCAAGCAAATGATATAATGCCAATTCCGCTCTTCTGCGTAGCTCCAAGTTGATGATATTTGGTCATTACACATCCTGAGAATTTCAGGTCATTTACAGTCATATCCCTCCCTTTATGAAACAAGTGCAAGGAGGGCAGCAGTTGTGAAGACCTGGGTGCGAGGATGGTCATTACATAGCAGACGCAGCTCCAAGGGGGTGCTCCCGGCACACGCCCCCTTTCAGCCAACAACTGTAAAACTGACTGTAGATTTCAATGTTTCTAGCACAGTGCGCCCCCTCTTTTCCGAAATCGTGGATCCGCCCCTGCGTAGCACAGCATTAACTTTATAAGTAAAGTCTTCCACTTCATTCTTACAACAACGCAAGGCTCTGCGCTGCTCACGGCCATTTCTTTGAACATCTCCTCAGGCATACATGTAGTTCGTAATTTCAGAAACCATCATCAACACACTCCCCACACATCGTGTCAATTGTAGAGGTGGGATGAAGATTGCTGCGACTTTCAGAAACCGTTCACCCACGATATTCACCAGCAACCTTCGGAATGCTAATCCACTTCTTGCCAAAGACACTCTATACTCAGAAGATCGAATTATATTGAATGACAGCCAAAAAATGCATGGAATGGGGATTAATTGTAAAACCGAAAGTCGTAAGTTTGATGAATACCTGGCATAGTTTGCAAGAACCTCCCACTCAATGATAACATCGCCCCAAAGGAAGATAACACCAACACATTCTGTGCTTCCTCGTTTCCTCTCACCTTCGGCATTGTTTAATAATGTTGGCAAACCTACAGGTTCTTGACTGATGTGACATCGGTGACGTGACTGCAAAGAACGGTGGCCACGTTGGTCGTCAAATGGCCGGCGATGACGTCAAAACTGTCACGTCATAACATTTAGATGTCACGATCTGTGTGTTGACGCTGTGTTCATGCCGTGATGTCCCCTGACATTTCGTCGGCCAATACGGCGCATCATGGAAATGTGACGTCATGTGAAGAACCTCTATAGGAGGCCTGGCCCCTGCGAAAAAGGTGGGAACATGGAGCCAAACCCTGACCAACGAAGTCAGACAAGCCAGCAGTCAGCATGACATTTGACCCCGAGCTTACAATAAGGTTCTACAGCAGACACTCTTGGATGGACACCACTTCACCACCTGTACAGAATGTCAAGCACCATTCAGTCGGCTGAGTTCTGTCGCAACAGGTTGTACACCTTTAAAGAACCTACATGTACTGGTACCTGCCAAGTAGGCCTAGCTATCCGTGCATTCAAACCTTCATGTAGGATTCCCACCCAAAAAATTCACCCTTTGTCGAAAGATTCATAGCCTTACCTATGGTTTCAGAAAAAAGCGTTCCAGACATTTAGGGGTTAACCATTTTCATTGTTTACTTGCGTGTCAGAAATTCGACAGGAAGTAAACAATTTTGGAGAGTGGCTTCCCGACGTCTAAACACACGCGCGCACCATCAGCTGTATCGGTTATAGACAGCGAGAGGATGGCATTTGGTCAGAATACCGCAGAGCGAATATTTCTGTTGGAAAAAGTAACGGCAGTGGAAAAACAAGACCATCTCTAAGTCATCATTTTTCAGAGAGTGAAGCTCTCGTGAATGAGTGCCAAAAACAAACGCAAGGATTGCATTCAGAAGCAGTTGTTTCCACTGATGGTGCAACTTTGGGGAGTTGGTGCAACGGAACCTGGCACCACCGAAGTCATGGGTAAGTCCCAATTGGGGCTACTGAAGGAGTGAAGGAAGCGCTGTTTCAAAGACGGCGTTTGGAGCCCCTCTAGCCAAACTGAAGGAGTTTGTGCACCTTGCCTTCGACCCCCGTGTCAATACCGACAATAGCTATACGGCGGGAGTACCCTCCACCGACTCTCGCCTTGAAAACGTTCCCATTCAGGCACACGGCGTGTTTCGCATACCCATCACCCTCGCGTTCCAACCATACCTGAACTATCCCAGTTTCGGATCTCCGTAACCGACACCAATACAGAACGCGGAATGATGGTTCGAGGATGGTATGGATACCAGTCTTTGTTTATTTTCCGTTGTACATTCTGCGGCAGTGCCATAGCAAGCGAGCAATTTTACCATAGATCGTCCAAATCCCATTCAATATAAAGGAAGGGTGGACGTCAAAGGGCACTCCTTCACATAAGCTGATTTACCAATAATTGGTTTCCTCTCAACAACCCTTTTTATACGAGTCGGTTCGATCCGGTTCAAGGCCGTTTCACTTGCTTTTTGTACCACAGTAATGTATTGCCTGTTACATACATGTAATAATAAGATTTGATTTGGTTTTGTGGGCATATTGGTCCTTCTGGATAGTATAAGACGCATGGCTTTGTCGTGGTACAAAAAGCAAGTGAACTGGCCTCAAACAGATCGAAGTGACTCTGTGTAAAATGCCGAATGGGCTAATGTAAATGAGCCCAAATCAGTCTTTTCTAGAGTTTCAGATTGTAAAGTTCCACTTGAAAAAGACCCCGGTTGGGGTCGAAAATTCGTGAATTCTGGAGATTGACTTGTTGTTTATTATCTAATGTACCGTAAATGAGCAATAGCAATGTTGGTTTCCTCCCAAACATCCACCCACAGCACGGCTTTTGATCTCATTCCTCTTCATACACTCACACACTACATGTATAAGTGTGAGTGGATGAAGAGGAGGAGTGACAAGCCCCTGCTGTGGGAGGATATCAGTCTTGCCCTACAGCAATGTCTACGCAAAGGATAAAGTAAACCACCATTTGCAGGGAGATGGCCAACTGCTTCTGAATGAAATTGAAGATTTTGAATGAAGATGATTCAACAACCAAGAATCCGTTATCGAAGAGAACCATCCTACCTCCACCCAGGGAATTCACGCTGCATGTTTTTTTTCATTCACGAATCGTAGAAAACCACAGAAAGTTGTATTCCGTTTCCGTCGATGTGTATTACTTCGCTTCAACAAATGAGTCACTGAAGCAGAATTGAACTGAACAGATGCAAGATCATAGTATTCTGATGGGAACCCCCTCGACGTGAAAGATGGCAGCATGCAGACGGAAATCTCAATCAATGAGATCATCTCATCGGGCCACCATGGCTGTGTCTAAAACCGGCTAAAACCGACATATTATTTCTCACCTCTGCAAGTTTTACATGTCTTCAATATGTCTCACAGTCCATGCAGTCTCACAACATTTACTTCCATGGGTGCTGCCAGCTAAAACGGTCTATATGTGTATACGCCACCCAATATCATTGCACAATATGGAGCCCAAAATGGGTGTCAATCATGTGCTTCTGGCATGGAAGAAAGATTGGCAATAATATTGCCCACTTTGATTTTCATATTGTGCAATAATATTGATATTGTATGGGCCGTTTGGAACTGAAGATTGCCCTTTGTAACAACTGAGTCAAAGTGAAACTTGGGAGAAGAGCTGGGGGCGGGGCGGGGGGGGGGGGCATGGACCAACGGCTCACAGAATCACGGCGTTTGATTCAGGCGTTTGCCAACCATCACCATGACTTTGGAGCTCAACAACCTGAAGAAGATGAATCAAATGGAGAAGAACACAATGTATGTCTGCAGCAAGAACTGCCACAGTAACCTTTCTGCATCTTTTACACCTCTATAAATAACCGGCAAAAATCTAACATAAGAACTGACAAATCACCACGCAACTTTTGCAAGAACCTCGCGTGAGTCAGTATGAGACAATTTTCTACCTTGAAGGTTAACAAGGGAATGCAATTACGGGAGAAAAGAAGTGTGGCGTTAATCCGAGCTTGACGTCACAGCAGGTAGTGCGATGTTTAACTGGAGACTCATCCTTGATGCTTCATGCAGGAATACATGCATTTCTTGGTGCACTACCTTCAAACTATTTCGCACCTCTGCAGACAGACAGACAATACATTTGCTGAAAGCAGACGTGTTTTCAGCTAGTAATTTAGAAGTATGTTGTCAGATTTGTCTGGTGTGGAGCATGCTGAGGTTATCAGGGATTCTCAGTGCTTGCTCTCCGGTGTCTACACCATCCACAACCTGCTAACTTCGTGGGAGAGAGCAGCCATCATGGCAGTATTGAAGATGGCCTGCTGATAACCACCATGAGGTGACCTCATGATGGGAGTGGAGGGATCTTGGCTCTCTATGAACGAGTTTCTAAACCTGACACTCGTGACAGAGGAGTTCATACCCTCAACTTTCATTTCTGTAAGCCTTGACACTTCAAGATGATGTGCTTACTAATTATGCTTATATGTTGCGTAAGTGCAAGAGGAACATGCCAGGGAAACTCAACGCCAGCCACATAGTTTACGCTTTTACTACATGATGGACACAACACTCCACCTAACTCTGTACATTTTTTTGAGTGAAGTAACCATTGATTCAATGAATAATCAGAAAAACGCCACAAACAATTAGCAGTGATTGTAGAGGTCTCCAACTTGATGACTTGGAGAAGGCCCGAACTGTGAACTAGACCACCACAACAATTGGGACATAATGGGTAATTTTGAAGCAATTATCATATTACTTTTCGCATTAAAATGTTCGCCGGTACAACCGTGTACAAACACCTAGTTTACAATTCTCAAGGACTCACAACTTTTTTCTAAGGAGGGCTTGAACACATCAGAACATAAAAGACAAGTCTAGACATTAGCTGGGCTTACATTAGCTGGGCTTACATGCATGCCTTTCATACACAAGGCCAAGTCATGCTTAGACAAAGGCATAGGATGTGTCCCCTAATCCCTCTCCCAAGGGTACATGTACATGTATACAGGCAAAGAACCCATCATAACACAAACAACTCCCAGGCCGCTGGACACATCACTGACAGTTCTCTGGCGTGAAGCAGTCGGGTGTGAAAAATGGCAATTGAGGAAGACAATTCATGTCAATGATTTCTGTTCGTTTTAGCCTCTTTCATGAGGACACCTATCAATCTGGGACAACACTGTCATCCCAATGGTGTCCTTAATAGAGGGCATGAAATAATAACAGGTTTCTAAGGTGAAAGACATACAAGCTTCCTACCGGACTCGACGAACCCACGGACCCTCGCATAAGGTTTCAATTGCGAGCACTTAATAGAGAGGTACAGACATGTCAGATGACTTACTATTCCATGATGACAATGATCTCGTGCATCGTCTCATAAACGTCTGTCATATGTATCAACCTCGGATGGCTCAACGCCAGTTCGTGTATCACGAGCTCATGAAGGACATCTCGCCGACAGTCTTTTCCTTTTCGTCGTTTGCGTATGAACTTTGCAGCATAATTCTTCCCAGATGTTTTGTCGCGGATTCGTCTCACCACGGCAAATTTACCCCTGGAAAACAAAACAGACCTTCAAAGTAACAAAAACCTTGGGTGTATTTACTTCTGCACAATACTGTACATGTACATGCACCATGTCATGAAGGCAACAACAAGCAGATGATTGAGCACATAAAAGCTTGGAGGAAAAAATAAAGTTTTTCCCCTCCAAGATAAAAGCCAAATATTTCATCCCTTTCTGCCAGTTTTTCCACATTACATGTAGAACCTGCCATTTTCAAGGTGCCTTGAGCTAAGTACCTATTTCCTTTTTTGTAACTGCCATAAGTCTTGTAAATGATAGTACTTGGCAGTTTGCAGCAACTGGGAATTGCAGAATGACGATTATTGTGGACATGAATCAAGGGATACGAGAGCATTAAAGGTTACAAGCTTGGCAATCCGACAATATGAATTAGACATTTAGGATGCGCCGCCAAACAAAAATGTTTGGTTCATGTAGGTGGAGCATACGAAAGAGATAATGTTCAAGTTTTATGGCATATGAACAGAAAATAAGTGCATTGAATCGATGATACCATGCTGGGAATAGTATGGTACAGAAATTGATTCCCATTTCACGCACATAAATTTATCGACTCCCGATGGGCCGGATGGGCAATGATAGATTTCATCTTGACCTTATTTCCCCTCGTCTTGCCAATTCCATCCGTCAATTAAAATTCCCAGAGCTAAACAGCAACTGAACATGTACATTTCATTGATATAGCAATCACACATGTCACATTGGACTTGAAATCTTCCATTTTATGTGTCCAGAAAATTTGGCAAAAGGATGTACAGTAACAGGCACGAAAGGTGTCTATTTTGGTTCTACGCCACCTGTTACTGTACATCCTTTTGCCAAATTTTCTGGACACATAAAATGGAAGATTTCTCTTCAAACCTAGTTCATCAAGTGCAGATCAGCAAAATGAACAAAGCGATCAGTTCAAGCTGCATCTGATTACAACCTGATGGAGATCCAACTTTGTTGGAAGACTGCATTGCTCCTTGATCTTGCCGAGTTCCGCTGTTGGAAAAGAAGCTTAGATGACCTTTGTGTTGTGGAGCAAGCCTTGTGTTGTGGAGATTTCTAAAAAGTTTGTTAAAAACATTTGACAAGAGCCTGGAGGAAGGTTTTCTGCAAACCCTACATGTAGGCCAGGAGAAAGCATTTAGGTAATTTTTACTTGTGACACACTTGGGTCCTTCCACCCAAAGTCCATCTACTGTTTACTGGAGAATCGGTTAGTTTTTGTGAAGAAATGAAGAAAACTAACATTGTTTAGCACCCATCTGCATCTCTCCCACAATCACAAATCATCCAGGCATACCAGCAGGTTGCTGAACACGTGCAAACACCCTCCCACAGCACGGCTTTGGTCTCGTTCCCCTTCATACACTCGCAGTGTGAGTGGATAAAGAGGAGCGAGGTAAAACGCTGTGGTCTGAGGATGACGTGCAACGATCCACCTGTGAAATTTATTGAACGTAGATTGCTGAAATTGATCAGCCAAGGACTGGATGAGACTTGAGAGATGAACCATGATCACCTGTTCTCAATAACCAAGATCTGTTTCACATTTCTTTATAATGTCCCTACATAGATCAAGTGTGAAGGAAACCATTAAAATATCTAAAATTCCAATATATCCAACCATAATATAATGGTTCTTTGTTCTTTAGTTTGATATATTTATGGTCCACCCCTTTTTACCGTTCACCTCCACCAGGAACCTACTGCCGGATTCTGATGAAACAGACAAGCTGTGTGGGTTTTAATTTCGCAGAAGTTCAACGTGTTACCCAAATCTCGACTGAATACTAGAAAGAAGAAACATTATTGTCACCATCTGACTGCGTGGCTCGTTAGAGGATGATTTTTGGAACCAATCATGAACTTCTTTCCAGTTGTTTGATCACCACCTGGGTCACAAATTAACTTATCAGATCACAGACGTTGACACAACGACAGCCAGGAGACAGATTAAAACACTTGCAGCCGAGAGGCTGGTTTGACTCAGCAAATGTAGGTCACACGGGATGTAATGTGTACCTGTGTTTTGCATCATAGTCACAGCACAGTATGGAGTAAGAAAAAATATGATTATATGTAAATGACACACGGCTGTTTTACATTTTTCAATTTTAAAGACTTGAAATGAAAAATATGGTCGGAACAATCATACAGATGGCAGGTAACTCAAGCATAGAATCATGACATTCTCCGGGCCAGGGGACCCAATCATCGGCATCATGCCCCTTCTAAAGAAGGAAACCATCAAGCCTAGTAAATACCAAAATAGGATCCAATAAACGTGATAAAAAACTTACCGTCCGATTTCTTCTTCAACTGTATAGATATTTGTAAGCGGTTCCTCTCTTATACACCGGTTCAATCGGTCCGCCATCAAACCGTTCATTTCGGTCCGGTTGTCAAAAGCGTCACTTGCCGAACGATTCATGTTTTTAATCGATGTATAGCACAAGTCTTAATTAAGAGAACATGCGTGCTGTAAGATACAGCGTTTGTTTAAATGAGAAGCACCTACTCTGTCCCACTTGAAAAACTTATCAACAAACCACTTTCAGTTTGTCAAATCAGATCTGACGATGAGTCATTTGTAAATTTGGTCAAAAAATTACCACATTGAAGATTCCAATTATCTCCGACCACACAGATAACCACAAAACCTTTTTAGAAACAAACTAATTCCAGTTATCACGGCTGAAAATTCCGTTATCAAAGTGTCACCATTCACCATTAGACAGGGCTTCAGCATAGAAAGGGTTAACAGCCATGTACACTCCTTGGAATGTACAGCGGAATGCGTGCATCAGCAGCATGCACTCAGATTCCGAACACAATCCTTTGGGAAACTGGGAAATTACACGTAAATTCGGCTCAAATTATAGCAGAAATACAAGGCCTGGGGCAAACAAATTGATCCCGATTGAAGTTAGGTCATTAGTCCACATAAATCAGGTTTAATACGCAGTTTGATCGGACCGGGCCGCTGTGTACTGACACAATGCACAGTGTTCACCGTTCAGGTATTTTACACCAACTGTGTTGTTATTTCCTGAATGCACGTTGAACATCAATGAAGTAGGAGTTTCAAGTTCCCCATTATGAGCGGCTGCATAAAAACGTAAAAAAAACACCGCAACTAAACCTAAACTGGTATCCAAATACATCATATTTCATACTTTTGGACATATCAACTCAAATATTCGATTGATATTCACTGGGTATTACTTTTACGCAGGTTAAATTTCATGGTAAACTTGAAACTGGTAAGTGGGCTCTGACGTCATTTTCCACTTTGACCAATCAGAGCAGGACAGTCTATTTTGTTTTTTAAATAAACAAAAGCACGTGGTACAAAGAATCTGAACCTGGAGGGGGTTGGTAAAAAGATCAATTTTTTGCCCCTAAGAGGGGGAAAACACCTTAATTACCCATTAGTTGCCTTTTACCCAGGTAATCTATTAATCAGTACCTATTGCACGTGCCAGGCCCTGCTGTTTAGGAATTTCACTAAAACGGCCAAAAGTAAGTTCTGGGCTTCGGCGTGATCTACTAGCACCCAAAGGCCATAGCCTACAGAGCCTATCAGGTGGTGTTCTTGTTCGGTTGAGCACGGGCCCCTGGAGAGCTGTCAGAGAGAAAATGTCAAGCACAGAGCATGAAAAACACACCAAAGAATTATACACTCATAGAGCTTGCAACATCCTGAAAGATGGATGTAACATTTCTTTGTCCGACTCCAAGATGCATGAACAACAACAAAAATATCATGATTCAATTTGTTGTTATCTTATTAATGAATGTACACATTAATTTACAAGTAGAGCAGTTAGATGTTAAATCCTTTAAGGATGCGCTGGCCTCGTCACTTCATACAGATGGATCAATCGAAGGTCAAGGTCGCTTGTTGACGGACACCTTTCCCATCATCCAAGTCGGAGGATTAGATCCATTTGGTAATATGCAGGAAGCCAGTGAATGCTTTTACTCCAGTTTCGTGCAGAAATAGCTAGTGTAAATGTTACACAATTTGTAGCAGAAGCATTTACTCGACTATGCATATCACCAATTGTGATTACACATACATTGGGGCCTGAATTTACTTGAATGAGTCCTTGAACCTTCTTCACCTCAATTTTTGCCCATTTCACACTTACACATGGATGATTGAACAGGTCTGCCAGTATGAAGTCTGATTTCGTACAGACTAAAACATTTTAAAGGTAGGCCTAGGCAATAATTACAGCAGAGACTGTATCTACAGTAACATAAAGCATTTTAGAACCATTGTCGAAGATTACTAACTTTTTACATTAAAGGGCCTCTAGAGGCAGCTCGCCATTAGGCTACTATCAGTACCGGTTCTTCGGCCAGGCGGCGCCACTTTAATGTAATAACCACTGGTACGAGGTATTCAACCTGGGTTTTCCCCGGGGTTTTCCCCTGCCATGCTGGCTGCCTCTAGAGGCCCTTTAAAACAACAAGGAAATAAAACCTGTATGATTTGACGCATGTGACTCTTGCGTTCTACAAGAGCTTGCATGTAAATGAATGATACCATCAAGTCATCAGACTGGAGTTAAACAACAGCCTGATAGATCTCTGGAGAATGAGGTAGAATGACTAAGTACACAATGGAAGTTGCTACAAGGTGACATCATAGTTGGTGATTTTGGTGGCGATCTGTATTTCACCTCTGACTCAAACAAACCCTTGATTGCCACTTACAAATCAGCTATAAGCATTATATGAAGTTTACACGGGCAAAATATGCACCGTTGGAGAAAAGCTTCACAAAATTGTGATGAGATCGCGGAACTTTACCCAGAATGCATTGCCAGTAGCATGTGGTCATGTGCAGACACAGAAGTAGTGGGAATTTTTACATGTAGTAATGCCTACCATGGATTGACACAGATATCGTACAAAATGTAAACATATCACTCAGACCATGATTCAGGGCTGGGAAAATGTTCTGGGGACATGAAGACAAAAACTGACTGATTTCCAGTCTGGATTAGATGCAAAAGAAGACACAGACCAATGACAATGCCATATCAATCACACGTGTCGCTTGACAAAGCGCTCACAACATAAAGGCATCATTCAAGTATTGGCATGAGCATTCGCCTGCAGAGGACTGTCATCGGGCATCAAGACACAAAGCCTGAAAAACCTTGGGTACAAAAAATCTGGAAAATACAGTCTTGACAAGATGGCATGATTGATATATCAGGTTGCAAATCGCCACAGAATTTCTCAACAAACAGCATAATTCTAAATCTACCTCAATTGAAAAAATATACAAATGGAAGATATCAAACCTCCCCTATCTTATAATGGAACATTCCAGGAGCGATAGCTTTTAATGATATCACGAATGTGTTGAAGCATAAGAGGGGATGACAGGTGCTGGCTCTTTAGGTGCACCCTTCCCAGTTTGGATTATTTCAAGTTTCCTAAATCGAAAAGCCAATCATGAAATTGGTTAGGCCAACATGTTAGTGTTTATTCTGAGTAGGCCTAGCAGCTGCCGTGGTCAAATTGTGTGTGAGCCTTGCTGGAAAGGCTTGTGAGAGGTCAGAAGGGGGGGAACCATATGCAGAGTTATTGCCCCAGAGTCAAGAGGCATGATATGAACCTTTAAATGTTACCGGCAATTGGTTACCAGATCATTCTGGCTTACCATGAGTGCTGCCATCTATACTAAGCTTTGACCGGTAAGACCCTTGTCTGATGTGCTACCCGAGAAGATTTTGGATGTAGCAGATGTGATTACGTGATACACGGCTTCAAACCTTGTCAATTTTGATTAAGAATGTTCCCAGCAATTTCAGTGGAAAATCTGAATTACAATAGGAGGGCCTCGATGATAGTGGAAATGAATAATATTTAGTCTTGCATACCACAAAAGAACCAGTTGTGATGATTTTGAACCACGTGTGATGTAAATTACAAGAGTTGAATCATAGGTCAAAGTTATTTCACTGAAATCATTCAGGATACAAGTAATATCTATAAAGGTTTTTACTCTGCTCGAGTACTCCAGAACAATAAAATAAACGGCAAACAATGTGATTTCTCATTCAACTGTTCACTGCATTACGCAGAAACAATTTCATAGTAGTTAACCTAGTTCTATAATGAGTTAATTAAACTGCAACTTCAAAAGGTGAAATCGCTGATTCCTGGAAAAATGACACATTTTACAATGGTCAAGTTGATGGTTCATTCATAATGCGTGCATACCCCACTTTTTTTCATCAAGGCTTTCTCAGTGACAGTGATCACTCAGCGGAATCTGACATTATGTATCCGTTTATTACAAATGATTGATTGAATGATCTATGATTTATCAGCACTATTCATTGGCATGAAACATAGGGCAGGACTGACTCAGAGGCCATGCGGGCCACTGGCCTCAGCTGCCCTACCAACTGCCTGGAAATCTGATTGCTCTTCACAGGCACATTTTATTCATGATCGCCCTTTTTTTAAAAGTGCACCAAAATGCCCCGACATCAGCCAAAATTGGCTCAGCCCATTGTGAATATCATTTCTTGTAATGTATTGTGAACTATGAACTGCCAAAGCAAATCAGTAAAGAAGTGCCGTACAGTAATTATTCCTCTTTCCCACTGATGCCCCCCCCCCCCACCAAGGCTCAATCAAACAAAAGGCAAGGCTCACATCAGAGTTTTCTCGCAGGAGTTAAAAGGCTCTCTATGGGCAACTCAACACAGGAAGGTCTTGGCGGCCGTATGTGTCATTCGGCTCAGCGTAAGTCGTAAGGAAACCAACAATGGTGAATAAGTACAGTGCTTGCCCATGAGTGCCTACTTGTATAGAAAACTCTCACGTGGAATAGTGACATTCAGTCACTTTGACTGCAAAATATGATAAATGTAAACAGCCATTAACAAATAAATTAGGAGTATTCACAGTTATGTAGTGGATGCAATGCTGCCCTCTATCCATCACACAGGTAACATAAAACATTCGTTTGTTGTGAAAAGCCTGCTTTTCGATCATAATCTGCTCTGGCGTAAAAAAAGGGATTCTGCGCCGCCTCAGGATGGGAAGAAACTCTTAGGTCAAAACTTTACATTTGATGAACCAATTAAGGTTGTTTGGATTTCATCGTGGAGGGCAGCTCTGGGACCCTCTTGCAGACTGGCCGTGGAAGTCGGTAGCCGCTAGGTTGTCAGTAGTACAGACTTTATCGAACTTGCAGCATATAAATTTGCCCCTCACGACGTCAATTGCAACCTCACTCAGTTGGTGAGCACCTTATTACCTTCCAAATGTAAAACGGTTACAGGATAACAGTTACGGTAAAACGTAGTACCGTACCTGTACCATATATCAATGCGGGTATGGTTGAAAGTAGTAACAGCAATACTGTACACCACAATGCACTTGGCTGTACATGATATAGCTAGCTGTTATATCATTGGAACATTCTCCCACTGATCACAGGGTATGTTCTGACTTTTACCATTAAAGGCAGTTTCAATCTATTTTTCCATATCGTGCATCAATTTGTGAGTTTGCATGGGTATGCTCCCCTTACTTTAAATACCGGTATACATTATCAGTGAAAATGAACTTATCTGTGTTTGGCAAATTTTAAAATTGCACTTGAATAAGATGGCACGGAAGAATTATCCATTCAGTAAAGCAGATCTTTGTATAAATTGACTTCCCTTGCTGTAAAAATACAGCAAGAAGCTTTGATATATGCATTGAAGTGACAATTTGCTAAAACTAGACGAACAGCTACTTATTTACCAAATCAGACACTCCTTGTTGAAATCCATGATAAAATACCATGTAAATCTTTGTGTAGCAACTGCAGAGAACATACTTTGTGTTAGATTATTGATTGCCCTAAATATGGTTCACGGATCACGAGAGCAAGACAGACATACGTGTATGTGTGCAGAATAGAATAAGCTTAACCTGAGAATATTGTTGGTGATCAACAAGGGGTCAGAATGAATCAACAGATGGGTGTTTTACACATGATGTCTCCTCAGACTTCAAAATATAAGGGTTACAATGATTACATTTCCCAAACAATGTATTAACTGCATCTCTGGAACAAAATGTCTACTAAACACCAGGGTAAACACCAACTTTGAAATCACAGCCTGGTTCACGCGCACAGGTTTTGAAACGAGACTAGAAGATCTCTCCACAATTTGCCTAACTTCAGGTGAATTTAGGGGATGGAAAACGCATGAAAATTAGGATGCAACGATGAGATTGATATGTTTCAATAAGCAAACCTTCTAATCTATGTGGGGAAGTTTCCATAATGCCAGTGAATTGTTAATAGTCATGACCGTGAGATGATGACGATGCTTTTTTCACAACCACTGCGAAAGCAGGCACTATGGCAGCTGAGGGCGACGTAAACATTGGATATGTTGGGTCTGAAGATGTGCAACTGTAAGCAATTGAAGCCAAGTCCTAGCAGTTTCTTGTTTATTTCATATCATGATGTCAAAGTTGAAATATCCTTGACATGTCCAGTTCATGATGACAACTGTTACACCACAGATATTAATGAGAGCGTTATTCGATGCCAAATGCCCCTGTCTCCTGTTATTCAATGCCGAATGCCCCTGTCTCCTCTATGGCGATGGTAAGTTTCTCAAACAGCATCTCAAATGAGAGATACGGCGGAAGGTCCAAACGATTATGAAACATGTGTGTGCTCTGAAAGAACAAGAAGATTTGATGAGGTCGTTTGGAAAGGAGCCACAGTGGTGTAGTGGTTCTGGTCTCGACTTGTGGTCAGAAGGTCCCAGATTCAGGGCTGGGAAAATGTTCTGGGGACATGAAGACAAAAACTGACCAGGTTCCCAGGTGGCATGAGACTTTGGGCAAGTCTCTGCCTTACTGGCCTCGCTCCACCCAGGTGTATGGGTACCGGTCAGAAATGCTCAGATTGTAGCGCTGAATGAGCAGCTCATCTGAGTTCTACTGAAAGGTTTCAACATGGACTGGGGTTAAAGTGTTAAGTCAGAAGAAAAATCTACCATTGTTGATATCTGACTGTAAACCCAAACTTTTCTTAAAGGAACCATCTCAGTGGTTGAGAGCCAACTTGCACGAGAAAATCTCATGTGGAGTAGTGTTGCAATCCCTCCTTACCTTGGAAGACTAGTTATCCTGCCCCACTTCTCAATGCAGAATTTCCGTGGGCCGTTACTCCCACGAAGGGCAGCGAATCCTTCATATGGAATGCTAGAGGTTCCTGTCACAAACTGCAAAAGTCGTAAACGCCGCTCGTTGTCGTAACGTTCGATTGTCATCCAGAACCACTTGATCACAGGATGCTGGTCATGATAGCCTGAAGCAGAAAATGACAGATTTAGAATATTCAATCGAAAACAGACCAATATGACCTTGATGGGAGTGAAAAGGTCAAAAGTAGGCCCACTAACCCGATCTATATTCTGTATTCTTCCGCCAATCAACAGTATCAATCTCAGCAGTTCCGGCGAGCACCAATTCTAATTCCCGCGCGTCGAATATCGAAACGAGACGAGAATCAATCACTTCATAAAATCCTCGTGTTAAACTGTCCTTCTGCTCCGAGACGCCACGCTCCACACGCCATTTCACCATCCGTTCAATATAATCTTTCTTATTTTTCTCCGTGACGGCCACATTTCGGCCGTTCGGTTTGAGATCACGTTCGGTTATTTGACCGAATATTTCTTCGTCGACGGAGAAGGTGAGGTCAAGGCCACATTCTGTGATGTCATTGTCTTTGATCCACTGTAACGACTGGTGGAACTCGGCATCGAGGGATTCAAGGTCACTTAGTGAAGGAGGCCTGAAACGAAACNGTGAACGGCAAATTGAGCATAAGGCAAAATAGGTGTAGGCAAATTGGGAAGTAGGCAAAATGGCCATATTTTGTCAGCAAAATGGGAGTAAGCAGGGCTGTAACAGTGTCACACAATCATTGGATCTATGACGAATGCTAGGTGTCCTGATTACAGCAGTCAGACTGAATGGAAATAGCCATTCAGAATTGAACTTTGGTGTCCCACATAGGGAGGTGTCCTTCTGGCAGAGGTGTCCTCAAAGGCAGGTTCTTTACCTGTGGGTGGTTGTGGCACACTTGGACTCGCTTGCTGGATGGATGCCTGAGGTCTCGGCGGCGGAGGTGGTGCAGGCGGTTCACTCTCTCCCTCACTCCGACTCCGTTGTCTCTGGAGTGGCGTGTGGCTGTACGCGGTCACGAGGATCGGTCCCTCGACTGGGAAGCGTGGGTCGATGAAGGTGGTTGTCCGGGATGTGTGATCAATGAAGAAACACTGAAGAGGAATGACTTAGGTTGTCAATTTGAGTCGTTTTATACAAACTCAAGACCTCCAAGTGTTTTCTGTCGAATGCAGCGTCAGACACACAAGTACAATGCTCCCTCGCTATTACGAACCCTTCGGGGTCCAAGGATTAAGTTCGTACTGAGAAGTTCGTAATTGCAAGGATTCATCCGTGGGGGCATGAATTTGGGGAGCCAAGTGTTGGGTTTGTAATATCCGGGGGTTCGTAAAATCGAGGTTCTTAAGAGTGAGGGAGCACTTTATGTGGGGCCTTCAGAATCAGCACATTGTACCAATGGCCAGACGTGAAAGGACCATTTCATCTCAACTCTGGTGTCCTTGCAGGAAGTATCGTCACCAGAACAACCGCTGGTCTGTCTGCATCTGTCTTACCTTCCCAGATCGGTCATACTTCATCTCCCAACCCCTCGGTAACTCACGGCTTGTCTCGTTGAACAGGTTTAGGAATGCCACCAAGTCACGGTTGTGCTGGTAGCGTTCGAACGTTGACGGGTCACGGCGAACTTTAGAGATCATGTGCTTCAACGTGTTGTTTCTGTTGTATTCAAGAAGGGCCGACTGAAATGGTGTGAAAGATGAGAAGTGATACAGAGATGTGAGAATTAAGGGACAAAATAAAGGGCCTCAGAACTCGATGGGTGACCAGCATGTATGATACAGGTTGATTCTGAAAGGAGGGTACATACGTGAGGGAACTCCAGTTGCTCAGAACCAAAAGAGCAGGGTACAAGTGTGCAGTAAGGGGCTATTTGCTACCTGCAGCCTTCTACTTTTGAGACCCCTCAAAAATGCACATCAGGAGAGCTGCACCCCCCCCCCTCAAAGATTTCAGGTTTTATGATCAACTCACCTCATTGTTATTCAAAATATGAAAGAAGTCGGCACGACACATGAACTTGACAGCTGGCGTCTGATTGACGGCGTGTCTCTCTGGCTGTGACATAATCTGCGGTGGCGGAACCTGCTCCGATGCAATGGGAGGTGGTGGCTCCACCTGTTCTGAGTTCGTACGGTTTACCGTCCGCCTAATGCTCTGGTATCGCCGTTCAAATTGTTCACGTTGTTCATTCATGAATGTCGGTGACTCCTCCTGTGTTGTCATCAGCGTTGGTTTTTCCCACGTTGTCTTCCGATTGATGTGATCAATATAAAATATGCGTCCGTGAACATCAACACGTGACTCCCAACCTGTACAAACAGAATATTTTATTCAGCTGACATCAATATCAGATTTGTCAACAACCTCTCGTTTAGCAAGGCCCCTTAACCCTTTCACAGGTGGGAATAAACTCAAGCCATATTTTCAAAATGTTTCCCGTACCTGGTGGCAATAGCTCCTCTTCTGAGACCAAGTCTATCTGCACACGTCTTTCTGGTAGTGATGGAAGTCGTGTCAGGGTTCCATTGCCAGAATTCCTGCTCTCTGCAGGCCTCTGCTTCGGTGGAACAGGCCGTAGTTCCCATATCTCCATCTCGGGTGATTCCTGGTGGTGTGGGCGGGGCCCAGGCTGGCCGGGACCGCTCCACTGCCCTGAAAATCAACAAAGGCGATCATGACAAGTTAAAGACCAAGGATCAAACCTAGAACTCACAAGGTGAGAGGGGGCATGTTTTTACTGCACCAAGATGACAAAGTTGAGGAAATCCAAGCTAACCCTTTGCATTTGCTGGACCAGCTTGAGGTGGGACTTCCACGCCGAGTTGATTTTTATCAGGACTGGCAGCAGTCCTTGGATTCCTTGCAGGCACGTCAGGGCTTGGCCTGTCCTCGATCCGTGAAGCCTGCGGTGACATTTCCAGGTTACGGATCTCTAACTGTCCTGGGTCTTCTTGGGGTCCCCCCTCAGCTTCCCACTGCAGGGACTGGATCAGTTCGCTCTCCGTCATGGAATGGCCATCCTGAAACTCAAAGAAATTCATTCATTCCACTGTCTATGTTCAAAAATATTGATCACCGAGTACCTAATACGGCATTATTAGCTCAACAGAGGCTTTGCATATGACGTCACAAGCTGCCATGCTGGAGGACACAGGCTGCAGAGGCGCAGCGAAATGAGCCGTGCATGCCCCAATGACGTTACGTCAAACAATGACGTCATTGCAAAGACGCTATAGGCAGCATTGGAAAAACTGGGGAAAACCTGTGCTGGCAAAGAGAGTCGCCCTCTCTATCACATGAAAGGTGAGCTCGACCGGGGACCGAACCCAGAACCTCAGAAGTGACAGTTGCTTCTATTCCCACTGTGCCAGTCTACAACCACTGGACACTCACCTCAAATGAAGAGCTTGCGTCACCGCCTTCACCCGGCGGTTTTCGTTTCTGTTGCTTCTGATGCCACATCTGTAGGTGCTGGTGAATGTGCTGACGTGTTTGTTCACGGTCATCAGGCCTCGCCATCGACGCCCTCTTCGGCGGCGAGTGTCCCATATCATCTCCGGCAGCGTCCTCCTTCGATTGCAGCTTGATTACAGGCTCCTGCCCATCTGACGCACATGGTGGCATTGACGTGCGATGCAGTGCTCGAGACTCACTATTCAAGTATAGGTCATGTGGTGCATTGTGATGCATATTCGCTAACGTTATAATTGACTGAGGGACAGAACATCGTCCAGGACCATAATGGCCTTCAGAAGTCCGGCGGGTTTTCACAGCCTCTGGTCGTCCTTCAATATTAAAGGACTGAGTCCGCTCGATTTGAGTCTTATCACAGTCGGCCGTGGGATACCTCGCCACCCGATGACCATCGTCTATTTGTTTCTTGAACTGATCACTTTTGGCACCAGGGGGTGTTTTGGTTTTAGGTGGCAGTGGTGGTGGGATTTCTGACGAGTCTATGTCCGTTTCCTGCAACTGACGACTCGGCAAGTCAAGTGAAAGATTCGCCCCTGCGGCCAGTCCGTTGACAGCAACCTGCGGTTGTCCACGATATATTTGTGGCGGTTGATTATCATCAATATCCTCCGGGTCGGAATAGTCCAAGGATTCTTTCCGCGGCGGCGTATACCGCATACCTCCCTTACGTGGCACACGTTTCATGTTCGGCCTCATCACCTTAACTTCAGTCAGCTTCCCCTCCGTCTGACTTTGTGAATCTTGTACCGTAAAACACTCATCCGTTAGATCATTCGCTGCACTGTTTTCAGTCTCTTGCAGGTCTAATTTATGGAAAAACTCCTTAAGTGTCTTTGGATGCACTAGATGACTTTCTAACTGCTGCTGTTTCACTGCATCATGATGTTGTTTCATCATCTTTTGTATTTCGTTGAAATCATAATATTCCACATTATTCTCAGCTTGAAAATGTCCGCGACCAACCCCTGGTGGGCGAGAAAGTAACTTCTCTTTTGCCGAGACTCGCTGAGATTCTGATCGCCCGGGTGTTTGGCGTAGTTTCTGAAATTCGCCGGCGCCGATGGAATGAATGGCTGGATCGGTGACCCGACGTTCATGAAGCACACGGTTGTTCAAACCGGTACGATTCCGCCCTGAATTCTGCATCGAACGATCTTTTGTCAACTGTTGCGATCTCGTCATATCGACTGCCGGATTCAGCTTCCTAGCTTTTGCAGGTTCCACAGTACTCACAGGTTGTGAATACGACAAAAAAGAAAAGAAGTGTGGCGTTAATCCGAGCTTGACGTCACAGCAGGTAGTGCGATGTTTAACTGGAGACTCATCCTTGATGCCTCATGCAGGAATACATGCATTTCTTGGTGCACTACCTTCAAACTATTTCGCACCTCCGCAGACAGACAGACAATATATTTGCTGAAAGCAGACGTGTTTTCAGCTAGTAATTTAGAAGTATGTTGTCAGATTTGTCTGGTGTGGAGCATGCTGAGGTTATCAGGGATTCTCAGTGCTTGCTCTCCGGTGTCTACACCATCCACAACCTGCTAACTTCGTGGGAGAGAGCAGCCATCATGGCAGTATTGAGGATGGCCTGCTGATAACCACCTCAAGATGGGAGTGGAGGGATCTTGGCTCTCTACGAATGAGTTTCTAAACCTGACACTCGT
The DNA here is from genome assembly GCA_002633025.1 of Notospermus geniculatus. Classification (NCBI taxonomy): domain Eukaryota; kingdom Metazoa; phylum Nemertea; class Pilidiophora; order Heteronemertea; family Lineidae; genus Notospermus; species Notospermus geniculatus. The sequence goes on along the minus strand of NMRB01000026.1, from coordinate 401,125 downwards.
GACAGAGGAGTTCATACCCTCAACTTTCATTTCTGTAAGCCTGGATACTTCAAGATGATGTGCTTACTAATTTTGCTTATTGTAACTTACATGTTGCGTAAGTGCAAGAGGAACATGCCAGGGAAACTCAACGCCAGCCACATAGTTTACGCTTTTACTACATGATGGACATAATACTCCACCTAACTCTGTGCATTTTTTTGAGTGAAGTAACCATTGATTCAATGAATAATCAGAAAAACAACGCCACAAACAATTAGCAGTGATTGTAGAGGTCTCCAACTTGATGACTTGGAGAAGGCCCGAACTGTGAACTAGACCACCACAACAATTGGGACATAATGGGTAATTTTGAAGCAATTATCATATTACTTTTCGCATTAAAATGTTCACTGGTACAACCGTGTACAACCACCTAGTTTACAATTCTCAAGGACTCACAACTTTTTTCTAAGGAGGGCTTGAACACATCAGAACATAAAAGACAAGTCTAGACATTAGCTGGGCTTACATGCATGCCTTTCATAAGCCAAGTCATGCTTAGACAAAGGCATAGGATTTGTCCCCTAATCCCTCTCCCAAGGGTACATGTATAGTATACAGGCAAAGAACCCATCATAACACAAAAAACTCCCAGGGCCAGGCCGCTGGACACACCACTGACAGTTCTCTGGCGTGAAGCAGTTGGGTGTGAAAAATGGCAATCGAGGAAGACAATTCATGTCAATGATTTCTGTTCGTTTTAGCCTCTTTCATGAGGACACCTATCAATCTGGGACAACACTGTCATCCCAATGGAGTGTCCTTAATAGAGGGCATGAAATAATAACAGGTTTCTAAGGTGAAAGACATACAAGCTTCCTACCGGACTCGACGAACCCACGGACCCTCGCATAAGGTTTCAATTGCGAGCACTTAATAGAGAGGTACAGACATGTCAGATGACTTACTATTCCATGATGACAATGATCTCGTGCATCGTCTCATAAACGTCTGTCATATGTATCAACCTCGGATGGCTCAACGCCAGTTCGTGTATCACGAGCTCATGAAGGACATCTCGCCGACAGTCTTTTCCTTTTCGTCGTTTGCGTATGAACTTTGCAGCATAATTCTTCCCAGATGTTTTGTCGCGGATTCGTCTCACCACGGCAAATTTACCCCTGGAAAACAAAATAGACCTTCAAAGTAACAAAAACCTTGGGTGTATTTACTTCTGCACAATACTGTACATGTACATGCACCATGTCATGAAGGCAACAACAAGCAGATGATTGAGCACATAAAAGCTTGGAGGAAAAAATAAAGTTTTTCCCCTCCAAGATAAAAGCCAAATATTTCATCCCTTTCTGCCAGTTTTTCCACATTACATGTAGAACCTGCCATTTTCAAGGTGCCTTGAGCTATGT
>NMRB01000026.1:377958-392556 GCA_002633025.1 Notospermus geniculatus | reverse complement strand
CCCCCCCCCCCCCCCCGAAGGCCCAATCAAACAAAAGGCAAGGCTCACATCAGAGTTTTCTCGCAGGAGTTAAAAGGCTCTCTATGGGCAACTCAACACAGGAAGGTCTTGGCGGCCGTATGTGTCATTCGGCTCAGCGTAAGTCGAACCAACAATGGTGAATAAGTACAGTGCTTGCCCATGAGTACCTACTTGTACAGAAAACTCTCACGTGGAGCAGTGACATTCAGTCGCTTTGACTGCAAAATATGATAAATGTGACCCGGCACGACAAAGTGAGTCGGAATGCGCACATAAGAAGACCCAACATGTCCGAGGTGACACCAACGGTTCGCTGATTTCAGGATTGTCTGCCCATTGTGAAATTTGACTTGGTCGATTTCTGTGGTTGCTCTCTGGTTCCACCTTCGGTCTTCTTCTGTGCGACTTCCGACTCATTTTGCTGTGCCGGGTCACAAATGTAAACAGCCATTAACAAATAAATTAGGAGTATTCACAGTTATGTAGTGGATGCAATGCTGCCCTCTATCCATCACACAGGTAACATAAAACATTCGTTTGTTGTGAAAAGCCTGCTTTTCGATCATAATCTGCTCTGGCGTATAAAATGGGATTCTGCGCCACCTCAGGATGGGAAGAAACTCTTAGGTCAAAACTTTACATTTGATGAACCAATTAAGGTTTGTTCGGATTTCATCGTGGAGGGCAGCTCTGGGACCCTCTTGCAGACTGGCCGTGGAAGTCGGTAGCCGCTAGGTTGTCAGTAGTACAGACTTTATCGAACTTGCAGCGTATAAATTTGCCCCTCACGACGTCAATTGCAACCTCACTCAGTTGGTGAGCACCTTATTACCTTCCAAATGTAAAACAGTTACAGGATAACAGTTACGGTAAAACGTAGTACCTGCACCATATATCAATGTGGGTATGGTTGAAAGTAGTAACAGCCATACTGTACACCACAATGCACTTGGCTGTACATGATATAGCTAGCTGTTTTATCATTGGAACATTCTCCCACTGATCACAGGGTATGTTCTGACTTTTACCATTAAAGGCAGTTTCAATCTATTTTTCCATATCGTGCATCAATTTGTGAGTTTGCATGGGTATGTTCCCCCTACTTTATATACCGGTATACATTATCAGTGAAAATGAACTTATCTGTGTTTGGCAAATTTTAAAATTGCACTTGAATAAGATGGCACGGAAGAATTATCCATTCAGAAAAGCAGATCTTTGTATAAATTGACTTCCCTTGCTGTAAAAATACAGCAAGAAGCTTTGATATATGCATTGAAGTGACAATTTGCTAAAACTAGACGAACAGCTACTTATCTACCAAATCAGACACTCCTTGTTGAAATCCATGATAAAATACCATGTAAATCTTTGTGTAGCAACTGCAGAGAACATACTTTGTGTTAGATTTGATTGCCCTAAATATGGTTCACGGATCACGAGAGCAAGACAGACATACGTGTATGTGTGCAGAATAGAATAAGCTTAACCTGAGAATATTGTTGGTGATCAACAAGGGGTCAGAATGAATCAACAGATGGGTGTTTTACACATGGTGTCTCCTCAGACTTCAAAATATAAGGGTTACAATGATTACATTTCCCAAACAATGTATTAACTGCATCTCTGGAACAAAATGTCTACTAAACACCAGGGTAAACACCAACTTTGAAATCACAGCCTGGTTCATGCGCACAGGTTTTGAAACGAGACTATAAGACCTCTCCACAATTTGCCTAACTTCAGGTGAATTTAGGGGATGGAAAACGCATGAAAATTAGGATGCAATGATGAGATTGATATGTTTCAATAAGCAAACCTTCTAATCTATGTGGGGAAGTTTCCATAATGCCAGTGAATTGTTAATAGTCATGACCGTGAGATGATGACGATGCTTTTTTCACAACCACTGCGAAAGCAGGCACTATGGCAGCTGAGGGCGACGTAAACATTGGATATGTTGGGTCTGAAGATGTGCAACTGTAAGCAATTGAAGCCAAGTCCTAGCAGTTTCTTGTTTATTTCATATCATGATGTCAAAGTTGAAATATCCTTGACATGTCCAGTTCATGATGACAACTGTTACACCACAGATATTAATGAGAGCGTTATTCGATGCCAAATGCCCCTGTCTCCTGTTATTCAATGCCGAATGCCCCTGTCTCCTCTANCATTTCGGCCGTTCGGTTTGAGATCACGTTCGGTTATTTGACCGAATATTTCTTCGTCGACGGAGAAGGTGAGGTCAAGGCCACATTCTGTGATGTCATTGTCTTTGATCCACTGTAACGACTGGTGGAACTCGGCATCGAGGGATTCAAGGTCACTTAGTGAAGGAGGCCTGAAACGAAACAACAAAATTAAACACCTGAATTCAAATTCAACTGCACCAAATGCAATGCAGCGGAGGTATTTTCAGACATGCTTTTGAAAACGGCGAGAAATTGTCTTTAGGTTGTCAGCGAGGTGCAGTGGAGACTTCATCACCTGTCACCTCTGAGGTTCAGGGTTCGATTTCCAGCCCAGTCAGACCTGCTCTTCACGAGACAGAGGGCACCTCTCTTGTTAACTTTGCCAATGTTCTCCATGGAGCTTCGCACTCAGCTCTCGATTCTACATTTTTAATAATGGACTACTTACAATCGCAGCAGCAATTTGTAAAATGGCCGTGTGAAAAAGGCATCGAGCAGATACTGATGGACAAGAGCCAGCCCGAGAACACGACCAGCAAAACGGAACCATTCATGGCAGTTTTCCACAAAAGCCGACATCGGACTGATCTGTACGGTATATGTGTCATTGGCGGAATATTCAAAAAGTCCGTAATATGGGTTGAAGAGTTCTCGTGAGAGGAGGAAGAAAAATTCACGCGAGGGGCCGCCGTAGTCGAGACTGAAAGAGAGGGAGGAGAAGTTCGTCAGCTAGGACGGCGTCACACTTGAGGAAGTCATCTCAGTGCTTGTAAAACAAGAACTTTTCAGTACGTTTGGTGGAAGAGTCTTGGCCATTAGTGAAACTTCACTGGAACATGTTACTGACTTTTATAAACAAGGTTTGTACTTACTCTCCATTCCAGTTCCGAGTGGCGCGAGGTTTATCAACGATAGCTCCGTAACGGCTGGGCCGAATTTGACATACCATACATCAATCAATTTGTCTTTTTTGGTGCTACAGCCATCATCACTGTCATTTTCCCGCAAAATGTGACAGAAAAAATTTCCTTCACAAATCACAGTCTGTGTTGACGGCCGAAATGGCAGCCATTTTGAAATGATGCAATGCATCGCGCACGTGTAAACTGCACTGAACACCATGGTGAAATGAAATGGGTTTTGAGAAAGGGATCCGTTATGTCGGCCTTACGCGAAAAATGAAGATAGCAGAAAGATACCGGCACGAAAGACAAGTCGATTGACGTATGTTTCGTCAAATTTGACCCAGCCGTTGCGGAGCTATCGTTGATAAACCTCGCGCCACTGGGAAGTGGAATGAACAGTAGCTTACCCTTCTTCTGTAGCAAAGGTGACATATAGTTTATTCTTCTGCAGTTCTTTCTTCGAGATGGACATAATCTTGGAAAATGAATCCTCTAGGACATGTTCTCTTCTGACCGTCATTCTGAAGAAGAAAGACGTAGCTGATCAGGACCAAGAAATCGCTCCGCGGAGGACACATCAAGGACTGCCCAGTGCTGTCCTTAACTGAGGTGTCCTGAATACAGAGGTCAAAATGAATGCTTATCAAGACCATGAAAATACAGTGGAACCTCTCTACACTTCACTCAGTACTCACTTAATCTTCCCTGGACCTTGTCCGTAACCCTTGGACTCAACCTTCTTGTAAAAATTCCGTAGTTTTGCTTGAAAATCTCTTTTGTATGGTGCAGGGACCCTTGTGTTTGCTCTCTGGACAGCTGGCGACCCCTGTGGTGAGTGGGTAGGCGATCCTCCACGTGGAGATCGGTTGTCACCACCCCCTGCATAGGCCAACAGCGGTGGGACATACGACATGATATCTTGCTCGAACAAGCTGGAAATAAGATGACGGGAAGGGATATAAGACCTTGGCAAGACCAGAAGCCACAGAAATTTACAGTAACTTTTGACCTTGACACATGAAATTTGATCTTGACCCTGTGACATTTGACCCTGACCCCCAGAAAGTTGACCCTGACCTTTTTTATATGAGAAGCAACAAAATGACTGGCTCGCATGATTTGGCATTGAATATTTGTGTTGTGTCCAACGGCCACTCACCTGAGAAGAATAATTAGATCGATGTCATTACATAACCTCTCCAAGGCTTCCACGCCGTCGTTTCTTATCGACGTCACCTTCTCACGGAGAGTGGAGTTTGATTTGAAGGCTGGGTGGCGCTCCTGTAGGATCTCAAAGATATTTGGCTGACGGAGGAATGCGATCACTTTGTCATTGTAGGCTGAAATTACAACAGACAGTTATCAAAATGCTGTGAACGGCAAACTGAGCATAAGGCAAAATAGGTGTAGGCAAATTGGGAAGTAGGCAAAATGGCCATATTTTGTCAGCAAAATGGGAGTAAGCAGGGCTGTAACAGTGTCATACAATCATTGGATCTATGACGAATGCTAGGTGTCCTGATTACAGCAGTCAGACTGAATGGAAATAGCCATTCAGAATTGAACTTTGGTGTCCCACATAGGGAGGTGTCCTTCTGGCAGAGGTGTCCTCAAAGGCAGGTTCTTTACCTGTGGGTGGTTGTGGCACACTTGGACTCGCTTGCTGGATGGATGCCTGAGGTCTCGGCGGCGGAGGTGGTGCAGGCGGTTCACTCTCTCCCTCACTCCGACTCCGTTGTCTCTGGAGTGGTGTGTGGCTATACGCAGTCACGAGGATCGGTCCCTCGACTGGGAAGCGTGGGTCGATGAAGGTGGTTGTCCGGGATGTGTGATCAATGAAGAAACACTGAAGAGGAATGACTTAGGTTGTCAATTTGAGTCGTTTTATACAAACTCAAGACCTCTGCATACTTGCCCAGGGCAGATTTCTGGATGTGGTCATTTGTATGAAAACAGTGTGGCAGAATATCAAGTGTTTTCTGTCGATTGCAGCGTCAGACACACAAGTACAATGCTCCCTTGCTGTTAAGAACCCTTCGGGGTCCAAGGGTTAAGTTCGTACTGAGGAGTTCGTAATTGCAAGGATTCATCCGTGGGGCATGAATTTGGGGAGCCAAGTGTTGGGTTTGTAATATCCGGGGGTTCGTAAAATCGAGGTTCTTAAGAGTAAGGGAGCACTTTATGTGGGGCCTTCAGAATCAGCACATTGTACCAATGGCCAGACGTGAAAGGACCATTTCATCTCAACTCTGGTGTCCTTGCAGGAAGTACTGTCACCAGAACAACCGCTGGTCTGTCTGCACGCTTACCTTCCCAGATCGGTCATACTTCATCTCCCAACCCCTCGGTAACTCACGGCTTGTCTCGTTGAACAGGTTTAGGAATGCCACCAAGTCACGGTTGTGCTGGTAGCGTTCGAACGTTGACGGGTCACGGCGAACCTTTGAGATCATGTGCTTCAACGTGTTGTTTCTGTTGTATTCAAGAAGCGCTGACTGAAATGGGCATGAGAGATAAGACATGACACAGGGATGTGAGAAATAAGGGAGAAAATAAAGGGCCTCAGAACTGGATGGGTGACCAGCATGTATGATACAGGTTGATTCTGGAAGGAGGGTACATACACAAGGGAACTCCAGTTGCTCAGAACCAAAAGTGCAGGGTACAAGTGTGCAGTAAGGGGCTATTTGCTACCTGCAGCCTGCTACTTTTGAGACCCCTCAAAAATGCACATCAGGAGAGCTGCACCCCCCTCAAGATTTCAGGTTTTATGATCAACTCACCTCATTGTTATTCAAAATATGAAAGAAGTCGGCACGACACATGAACTTGACGGCTGGCGTCTGATTGACGGCATGTCTCTCCGGCTGTGACATAATCTGCGGTGGCGGAACCTGTTCTGATGCGATGGGAGGAGGTGGCTCCACCTGTTCTGAGTTCGTACGGTTTACCGTCCGCCTAATGCTCTGGTATCGCCGTTCAAATTGTTCACGTTGTTCATTCATGAATGTCGGTGACTCCTCCTGTGTTGTCATCAGCGTTGGTTTTTCCCATGTTGTCTTCCGATTGATGTGATCAATATAAAATATGCGTCCGTGAACATCAACACGTGACTCCCAACCTGTACAAACAGAATATTTTATTCAGCTGACTTCAATATCAGATTTGTCAACAACCTCTCGTTTAGCAAGGCCCCTTAACCCTTTCACAGGTGGGAATAAACTCAAGCCATATTTTCAAAATGTTTCCCGTACCTGGTGGCAATAGCTCCTCTTCTGACACCAGATCTATCTGCACACGTCTTTCTGGTAGTGATGGCAGTCGTGTCAGGGTTCCATTGCCAGAATTTCTGCTCTCTGCAGGCCTCTGCTTCGGTGGAACAGGCCGTAGTTCCCATATCTCCATCTCGGGTGACTCCTGGTGGTGTGGGCGGGGCCCAGGCTGGCCGGGACCGCTCCACTGCCCTGAAGATCAACAAAGGCGATAGTGACCATGGATCAAACCTAGAACTTACAAGGTGAGAGGGGGCATGTTTTTACTGCACCACGATGACGAAGTTAAGCAAATCCAAACTAACCCTTTGCATTTGGTGGACCAGCTTGAGGTGGGACTTCCACGCCGAGTTGATTTTTATCAGGACTGGCAGCCGTCCTTGGATTCCTTGCAGGCACGTCAGGGCTTGGCCTGTCCTCGATCCGTGAAGCCTGCGGTGACATTTCCAGGTTACGGATCTCTAACTGTCCTGGGTCTTCTTGGGGTCCACCCTCAGCTTCCCACTGCAGGGACTGGATCAGTTCGCTCTCCGTCATGGAATGGCCATCCTGAAATTTGAAGAAATTCATTCATTCCACTCTCTTTTTATGTTCAAAAACATTGATCCCGAGTATCAAATACGGCATTATTAGCTCAACAGAGGCTTTGCATATGACATCACAAGCCACCATGCTGGAGGACACATGCTGCAGAGGCGCAGCGAAAGGAGCCGTGCATGCCCCAATGACGTTACGTCAAACAATGACGTCATTGCAAAGCCGCTATAGGCAGCATTGGAAAAACTGGGGAAAATCTGTGCTGGCAAAGAATCGCCCTCTCTATCACATGAAGAGCGGGTCTACCCCGGATTGAACCCGGTACCTCAGAAGTGACAGGTGCTGCTGTTTCCACTGTGCCAGTCTATACAACCACTGGACACTCACCTCAAATGAAGAGCTCGCGTCACCGCCTTCACCCGGTGGTTTTCTTTTCTGTTGCTTCTGATGCCACATCTGTAGGTGCTGGTGAATGTGCTGACGTGTTTGTTCACGGTCATCAGGCCTCGCCATCGACGCCCTCTTCGGTGGCGAGTGTCCCATATCATCTCCGGCAGCGTCCTCCTTCGATTGCAGTTTGATTACAGGCTCCTGCCCATCTGATGCACATGGCGGCATTGACGTGCGATGCAGTGCTCGAGACTCACTATTCAAGTATAGGTCATGTGGTGCATTGTGATGCATATTCGCTAACGTTATAATTGATTGCGGGACAGAACATCGTCCAGGACCATAATGGCCTTCAGAAGTCCGGCGGGTTTTCACAGCCTCTGGTCGTCCTTCAATATTAAAGGACTGAGTCCGCTCGATTTGAGTCTTATCACAATCGGCCGCGGGATACCTCGCCACCCGATGACCATCGTCTATTTGTTTCTTGAACTGATCACTTTTGGCACCAGGGGGTGTTTTGGTTTTAGGTGGCAGTGGTGGTGGGATTTCTGACGAGTCTATGTCCGTTTCCTGCAACTGACGACTCGGCAAGTCAAGTGAAAGATTCGCCCCTGCGGCCAGTCCGTTGACAGCAACCTGCGGTTGTCCACGATATATTTGTGGCGGTTGATTATCATCAATATCCTCCGGGTCGGAATAATCCAAGGATTCTTTCCGCGGCGGCGTATACCGCATACCTCCCTTACGTGGCACACGTTTCATGTTCGGCCTCATCACCTTAACTTCAGTCAGCTTCCCCTCCGTCTGACTTTGTGAATCTTGTACTGTAAAACACTCATCCGTTAGATCATTCGCTGCACTATTTTCACTCTCTTGCAGATCTAACTTATGGAAAAACTCCCTAAGTGTCTTTGGATGCGCTAGATGACTTTCTAACTGCTGCTGTTTCACTGCATCATGATGTTGTTTCATCATCTTCTGTATTTCGTTGAAATCATAATATTCCACATTATTCTCAGCTTGAAAATGTCCGCGACCAACCCCTGGTGGGCGAGAAAGTAACTTCTCTTTTGCCGAGACTCGCTGAGATTCTGATCGCCCGGGTGTTTGGCGTAATTTCTGAAATTCGCCGGCGCCGATGGAATGAATGGCTGGATCGGTGACCCGACGTTCATGAAGCACACGGTTGTTCAAACCGGTACGATTCCGCCCTGAATTCTGCATCGAACGATCTTTTGTCAACTGTTGCGATCTCGTCATATCGACTGCCGGATTCAGCTTCCTAGCTTTTGCGGGTTCCACAGTACTCACAGGTTGTGAATACGACAAAAAATACGTCTGGTTGTCAACAGAACTCGTGAACGCAGGACTCTCCATCGGAGATTTCGGTAGTCCATACATATACATCTGATTTTCAACCGCACTTTGTGATTTCGGCATTGATTTAGGAGGGAAAGCTACGGCCCGGTTAACATGACTATTAGGACTAGATGTTTTTGCTGGTAAAGGGGGCGCTTCGTCATCAGGATCTGGCGTAGCAGCAGTTGCACCATTGACTTTTGATGTAATCGGAAAGCCGTAGACAGGATCGAACGACTTTTTGTACCCAAAAGGTAAGGTACCAGAGGCTGGGTTTTCTAATGATAGCTGTCGGTCTAGAGAACCTTCTAATGCCACGGGAACCAAAGTCACAGTGTCAGGCTGTCCCTGACTTTGACCTGAAAGTGACATCGTGTCCTTCGTTTCTGAACTCACTAACGGAGTTTGCACATCACGAGCCCCAGACACCGTGACCGAGCCCTCAGCGGAAGTCATAATTTCCGCATCAACTGTAGCACCAATAGTATCACCAACGACAGTTTTCGGGGCGTCATCATACCCGGACACATTTTTCAATTTTGGTTGAAATTTTAACGTCAGGTTCTCATCAACACTAGCGTTCACGTCCGCCACATCTGTTGCTGAAATCTCCTCAAAGACCTCATTATCACCAACAATCTCTTCCAGAATAACGGCATCCATTGGCGAACCCACATGCGACGTTGGCGTATGCTCACTTGAGAATGTGACATTCGACGTCGTGGTAACCGCCGACAGGCCAGACAAACTACTGTCCAATTCTGGTATGGGTGGCTGAAGCGAGAGCATGGCGCTGTTTGGACTGACGTCAAGTGTGTCTTTTTGAATCTTAGGCGGTTGTAGTATACTATTAATATCCTTCTCTAAGTCATTCTCCAATTCTTCGTTTCGGTCTATGTGTTCCATTGACCCAGCAAATGCCTCAGTGCTATCAAAGCTGACTGTTCGTGGAACAACATCTTTGCCAGACCCACCTAAATCCTCTTGCCGAGGTGGTTTTGATTTCACTTGACCTTTATCTGATGTACCAATACCTCTGCTCGGCAGACCAACTTTATCCCCGGCATCCGAATCTTTCTTGCCACCGAATATCGCTTGTTTAATAACTTGTTCATTTACATAGATATGCTCGCTATCTGCTTTCACAGTCTCACCAATGTTCCTTCTCTTCTGATTCGCTGGTGAGAAATCGCCCGATTCTCCAACTCTGGGTCGGCTAGCAAAAGGTGGCGCTGGGGGCTTTGGTCTAAAACCTTTTGCAAAGGCATCATCATCCCCCACATCATTGACATCTGGCTCGCGTAATGTCACATAAGTACCAGCAGAATGTCTTACTTTGTCTCTGTCAACACCAATGTCCTTACCGCTATCCTGGACCCCAGAGTCCTTCACACCCCTGGACCGTCCATCACCCCTCTCCCGATAGCCCCCAACTTCCTGACCCTCTGATAGCACAAGGTTTGTCGTATGATCACGTGGACTATCATTTGAGACAATTACAAGACCCCGAGGATGTATCTCCTCCCTTGGAACATCGGCCCGCACATCCCGTGTGTTGTGCCCCTTCCGACTCACTTCCCGTTTCTCAAGACTGTGATCCCGGACTTCCGGTGAGGTGAGAACATATCTGCTGGGATGAACATGAACAGACGGAGCAGAAGAACAACTCAAAGATGACTGACTAGTCTCTGGTACGTGACCGTTTGGTAAATCACTCGAGGGACTTTGTGAAGTGTCCTTATCGTGTTTTGAAGGGGATGAACTTCCACGGATGAATACAATTGGTTTTCTGTGTTGTATGACTCTCTGTGGTATATCTGTAAGTCGGAGAATAAGTATATTATCATTATGATCAGATTTGGAAAGCAATGGAATACAGTGTGTGTTTGATTTTTCCATCAGGGCTGAAGCCATAGCATTATTGGCCCTGGTATTAAGTACGGAAAAGGCCATCTCACGCTACTCTTGTTCCTCACTTGGATGGGGTCTTTTTGTTGCCCTTGCCAAGGCAAAAGGTGCAAAGCACCATGGCTTACTGTCCCATGCGATGGATGTGAAGAGTCGGGAATGAAATCCCATATCGCCCAGGCTGGAGCCAAGAAAAGTGAAACATACCATCTGCTTTCTCCAGGTAGGCCGTGAACGATAACGTCCCGCTGACATTTTCAGAGGGTGAACGCCGCATTAGGTTGAAGGTCAATGCCAAAGCCTGAAAACTGTTCCCGAGTCTTTCGACGAGCTTGTGTACAGGTATGGACAACTTTCCTAAAAATCGGCTGATCGTCGGGCGACTCTTTGCAAACTTGTCCTTCACTTCAATCTCCAGGATGTCTGATGGCAACGCCTCGAACGTGAACTCCTGAAATATTGTCAACAAAGACAATGAATGAGAAGCAGTGCCACTGGGAGGTGCTGTGAGCAGTTGTATTTCTTTTTCGACAATTGAGGTGTCAGGATTAGAGATCAAAATCACCAGAAATGACCAATCTGGGACACAACTTTGGTGTCCATAATATAGAGGTGTCCTTCAGACAAGGATGTCAGGTATGGGAGGTTCCACTGTTTTGTCTGCCAATGTGTCACATACCTCAACCCAGTGTGGATTCGTTGTATTAGGTCTGACACTTGTTTTCATGATCTGACCGTGATGTTCCATTGGGGGATGACTTGTCCTCTTTCCCGGCTGTATGGACATCTTCAGATAAGGATCTGGGTTAAAGATCACACCTTTCTTCAGGCACTTGCACTGAATATCTGAAGTAATGAAATTCAACAGTTGAAGAATGTTCCGTACGGCATCCTCTGCAAGATTTTAACTAACTGTCAGAGCAAAATGGGACTAGAGCTGTCATGTCATTTTATTGAACCTGTAACCACAAAGACACTCTTTATGAATTTAAGGCACTTTATTTCATTCTTACACCACAACTTACTTGTTATTGTAAACCGCACTAACTCTGGATTCATTCCGTCCACATCACCCGTTGCAGCATGACCTATGTGAAGGTTACGTATCGTAATTATGGGAGAGATTGCCCTAACCATACCACTGGCTCCATGATAGTACTTGAAACAAACCCTAGTATCAGCTGAAAGAAGGAACATTCGACTGCAAATACCAGTCATAGAGGGATATTTGACTCTGAACAAACTAGTTTACATGTTGGTTCGACACAATTCTGATATGGAGCTCTTCATGACCATAGACTCCTAGGCCTAAATTCACCACCTTCTATCTCTCAAGCACCTGCCTTTGCTGGAGCGGGTCACATAAATTCTTAAGACCTAATTTCTTACTTTCAGTAAAACAATCCTCAAGGTTGTCCAGGCTCCACGTTATTGTGCCTTTCGCTCCGCCACTCACGCCACGTTTCCGGTGATCCAGGAACTTGGCTGCACTTCCTTCCCCTAAAAGAACGAACATAGAAATTGTAAGTACACATCTGAGGAAAGAAATCCCACAGGTACCACGATGCTCAGTGATGACTTCCAAAACAAGCTATACATGTAGATCACAGATGGTTGCTAAAACAAAACACAACACATTGCACTTTGTGACTATTTGGTTTTTGTAACAAAAGGTTCACCAGGAACTTCGCTATGTTGTCAACAGCAACCAAGCCCAGCTCCACAGTCCAACATACCGAATTTAAATAGTCCAATCCAATCACTTGATCCAACTTCTTCCTTGATGTCCCATGAAACTGTTATTTTATTTCCATCATGACTCCTTAAGATGTAACTGGACTTATCAACTGTGAGACTAGACTGCTGTTCTTGATCAATCTCTGCGATATTCGTGTCACTGTTGGCGCGGTCGTGAAGTTTTAAACTGCGCATCCAATTGTGGCGTAAGCTTGTGACCGAATCATCGACCGTGCCGATGTCGTGGCCGGTGGTGTTGCTGACCTGACTGGCAGTGGAAGAAGCGGCCATGATGGATTCCTTACAGATTATCGCACCCGTAACTTCTGTTCAGGTGTGACTTACATCATTTCAATGCCATTTGGAATCTGAAATATTTCATAAATCATATAAATTTTATCATTTTATCATAGTCAGCGGCCCAGTCTACGTAGCCTACCTAGGCCTACCAGTAGCTAGAAAGCAACTGCTATGACATTTAATAGGCCTAAGGTATTTATTAGGCTTACGGTGCTGCACAATGACCGACTCGGCCTAGATGGACAGCAGGCCTACCTAGGCCTACATAGCTACATTAGCCTACATGTCACGTGGCTTCCATTCATTCCACCAATGGCAATCCCCTTTTTGGTGGTTGGTGGAACAGACGGCGTGAGTCGAGTCAGGAGCAATGCCTAGCACAGCCTGCCCACGCCTAGGCGGCTACTTATTTTACCCAACAACTGGATAGCCTGCCCTAAAGGCCCTCTAGGCCAAGGCCTAGCCTTTTTTTAAAACATAATCAAATTCAAAATGATTGATTGGCCTACCACATCACCAACTATCACTCAGTAGGCCTACATGTACATACAACATCATTATGCATGCCCTAACACATGTAACACGCACCTACATGCTGTATGTTAATGTATATACAATGTCAATGTGTACATACATACAAATGTACACTCATCGTGTACTTCCATGTTTTAGGGATGGGTTTTCTGCCACAGCACAGCAGCAGCAACACAGTGGTGGTCCAGACGGTACTTCTCCGACCTGTTTCACCTGACAAAGACTTCAAATAGCTGCTCACTTCCTATTTTACTATTTCTTGCTATACTCACCATTCGATCACAAAATATTTACCCCTAAAAGGACGTAGATGGGGACGAAAAAGTGACATTTTATACAACTTCTTCGTGACTCGTCCTCCATCTTGTCCATCAATTCTGGGAATTCTGGGAGCGGAAGGAAGTGTCTGACATCAGCCCCCATAGACTGGTCACCGGCCCTCCAGACGCTCCGCTGTACTCGTGCTGCCGAACGTTATGAGGACAAGCTACTAGTCTAATCCGCACCACGCATTGTTTGTTCTTTATTGCATAAACGCCACTAGAAGCAGCTCCTAACAGGCATTTTGATGGCTATTCTATCAAAAAGATGGTATGATCTAACTTCGACATGCTGCAATATCCCTGTCTCCACTGCGGGTCCCAATTATTTATTGTTTCTCAATTGCTGGCGCCACCTGTGAGGTAGTTGATGTACTAACAGTAGCTGGAGAGCAAGCTGCCTGTGCCCCTTTAACAGTCCAATTGTCGTTCTCGGAGCACATCCCCCACCTCATCACACTCGTCCATGAAATGTATGCCAAAATACTTACGCCCGGTGTGGTAGGAGTCATCGTCCCCTTTAATTGTCAGTTTTGGGGGCTGGACGCCATGTTCCCGGAACGCCGCGACGCGGCGAATCTGCGAAGCAATCTGACGTCAAAAGTGGAACGCTGCTGTGATATGGTTATGTAAATAATTTTTCGAGAATGACTAAAAATGGGCTGTACTTCGCAACTAAGGCGCGTTTGAGGCTGGAACGCATGGGGAACGATGAAGACCGTAAAGACTGAAGTTTGAGACGTGGAATTGAGTAAGCAGAGCGTGAAATTATTATTTGCGGGCCTAATTTAGGTTTGGTGTATACGTCACACAACGCCGCCGACTTGCGCGCCGCCGCCTGGTTACCAAATTCAAATTCAAATTCAGTCACAGGAGTTTGTCAAAATTGAGACAGCCTCGTCCCAAGGTGTAGTCACAGGAGTTCGTCTACAACACTGAGATTTAGTATGTATGCATCCCCTCTGTACTGTAATATACAGTCTGTACACCCGAACCATGGAGAGGTAGGCCTAGGCCTACACCCCTCCATGGTTCGGGTGTCCATCGTTCATGTCATTATTGTATGCCAAAGCCACTGTCTGTTGTCGACGTTATTGGCCTATACTCATTAGGCCTACATGTA
>NMRB01000026.1:357290-368282 GCA_002633025.1 Notospermus geniculatus | reverse complement strand
ACGAAATGCCAACAACGCCTAGACGCGAGGTTTCTTTTCAAATGTTGGACCAAAACCGCCACTCACAGTTTTCCTGCGACTCCGGTTTCCTCCCACATGATCATCTGGCTTACACTTACCTGCATAGTCTCTCTTCAACGTCGTCGAATTTGCCGCGTTCCCTAAGTACGGCATTTGATAACTTTGTTTGATATTTTGTGCAGTTTTTGTAAGGGTCTTCTTGTAGCCGTGTGCACAGCTGAACGCGGTTTTGGACTGAAATGAAAACGAAGTTGTTGTCTCTGATGACGTCATGTGCAGAATGTCCATTAGATGCATGTGACACCTACTGGCGGAAGGTCGAACTATTGGTATTTGTGATTTCTCGACGATGGCACGGCGGTAATCTCAAACGATTTATTTCATCATGGCTCGAAGATATATCAGTGAGATTTAGCTACTTTAGGTGATTACCCTTATCAGAGGGCCCCAAGGCGCAACGTCCGACCATTAACTTTAAATGGAAGAGCCATAACGGAAGAATTACCTCGTCAGAAGTTGCACAGTTTTCTGGCGAATTATAAATAATCGACGCTACACAACAGACGTCTTTCTCGTGATAACAAATGGCGCATGGCAGTGAAGAGTGGTGAGGTAGGCCTACAGTGGAAGCCGAGGGTACTGATATCTTTCGGACGTCTCTTGTCCTACTGCACTGCGGAACTTCCGAGGCCCATTAAATGGTTCTTATTCTTTCATAAGCAAAGCTTTTACATGTGGCATTGACGTACCTTTTATATTTTTGCATATATGTAACAATCCACGCTTGATGCCATCAAAGGACAGAAATCTGGTCTTGTTCGTCACGTGTTTCCACTTACAGTCATCATTAAGGACACTTTCAGCACAATCTATGGCTCTACCAATATCAGCAGTACTGAAAAAGAGGAGGAAAGTAAGGTTCAGTCCCATCGCATTCAGCGGATGATACTTCTGATCGGAAGTGTAATGTACGACACCCCTTGTTGAAAAAGACAGGAAGGATTACAGTGGATTTCCGCCGCATTCGGCGGATGTTACCTGTGACGACACTGTAACGCCTAATAGTTTTGCTGAAACAGACAGGAAAGTGTTATAAAGTGGATTCTTGCTCATTGAGCGGGTCTTACTTCTGACCAGGACTGTAGTACTCCAGTAACCAGTAAGCAGTAAGCATGTTACATGATACCGTGCGGATCATGCCACAAGTGTGGCCAAAACCACTTAGTAGTTTCTTTGAAACTGAACAAATATTTGGCTATTTTCTTGGGGATTTAGGCTGTATCAGATAGGAATTGGCTGGCGGCGTATACAGTTGTGAAAATTTGATACGTCACGAAATAATTCAATCCAGTCTTGGTTGGGTAACACTTCCGCACAAGTTTGGCTCTCATGGTTAACACCATCAAGATCATCATGCTTTGTAACTGGGCCAATTTTTTAATGGCTGGGGGTCTAATCGACAAAAGCAGACTGAAGTCATAACATACAGTAGTTCATGAAATAGGCCGAGACGACGTCCATAGGGTGATTTCAAAGTTGGTGTTAACACGGTGTTTACAATGCATTAAAGCATTGTAAACACCGTGTAATGCATTGTAAACACCGTGTTAACACCAACTTTGAAATCACCCATAGTCTCCCATCAGCATTGAGTTGAGACCGAATCGCCAAATCGGCATTATTAGGGAGGTTTCGCAAGCGCCCGGTTAGGCTCTACGACGACGTTTATCTATTGTGTGGGTATACCCAAACAATAGATAAACGTCGTCGTATGGCCTAACCGGGCGCTTGCGAAACCTCCCTATTAGCTCCATTGGAAACGTGTACAGCAGGAGGAAACCGGAGTGCAAACCAGCGCCGTCAAAGAGAGTCACCCTCTCTATCACATGAAGAGCGGGTCCAATCGAACAGGAACCCCGGTGGTGACAGGCGTCGATGTTGCCACTGCGCCACTCTGACAACCTTGGACTGGTTCCAGTCTATGCCGCTCTATTCCCGCGGCGCTACTGTCCGTTCCACGGAATGAGCACCGAGTAAGTGTAGCGGCAAAGACGAGGAACCAGTCTAAAAAGAGTAGGAGCGCGGCGGCAACGCCCTGTCATTTTGTCTTTAAGAAGGGATGTCATTACTTACTCGCAAATGTATTCAATTTGTGGCGGGGTCTTTCTATCAAAAAGGGTCATATTTAAAAGGTCCCCTGGTGTGATTTGAAGGTTCTTTAAGCACCGGTTGATTTTCGCTTTCCATGGTCCATCTCCGAACGGACAGTCGACCCGACACGTGGTCAGGTGGAACACTGGAACGAGAAAACAGTCACATTCATCACACCATAAATATAATAACCTACAACAGACAGGATCGCTGAAGTATTGGCTGCGCCGTTTGCGAATGCGGACATCGCTTTCGAATCGCCGATGCATCTCCGACCACCACCGAAGCATCTCCGTCCACCGCCGATGCATCTCCGACCACCACCGAAGCATCTCCGTCCGCCGCTGATGCATCTCCGACCACCACCGATGCATCTCCGACCACCACCGAAGCATCTCCGTCCATTGCCGGTCGCTCATCGGAGGGCAGGAGGTGGACTCGCGACAGAGTCACCGCTATCACCGCAGTGGTGAACCCCCGGCATTAAAACGGATCAGTCTTATCAATTAGTTATGTTGACAAATCGTTACTCGCCACACAGTGAGGATAAATAAACACAACTCTGACGTATTTCATTTATTTTTACACATAAAAATCCATCGGAGTCGGTTTTAATTAAGATGGACGTCACGTGATGGAAATTATCTCTGGTCACGGTTACAGAATAATTGCAAAATCTCGCGGAAACCTGCCAAAAAAAGAAAACACGGCCAAATAAATCAAATTCTTGCAGATATTGTTGCCGGGTGATTAGAGAGGACGCAATGAGACACGAGCGTTCGCTGGCCCGGAAGCATTGCAATACTTCTTTTAGACTGACCAGGCGAAAGAACTACATTCCATGCCGAGTGTCAGGCTCCAGGCTTACTGTCAGCGACACAACCTCGTCCCCAGGAGTCGTTTGTTTCTCTTTCTTGGTATTTGCGACCTCGACGTCGTGAAGAGGGCAACCACTGGGGACGATGTTGCCAGTGCCTCCGCTTAAATGGGCATCAGGGTAGTCTCGCGCAACCAGCCCCTCGGTCATACTCCGAGGTCGCAATTGAAAATTGCAGAGTCTGGTGGCACGAGACTAGCATCAGGGATACTAAAAGCGCTCCTCCACGTATGAGAGCTTTCTCATGCGAGTTTCTGCTCAGGATGGGCAATTTACCAATGCTGGTTTCCGTACGGCTTACGGCTTGAGCAGTGACACAACAAAATGAGCGAATACCCATAGTTTTCTATGGTTGAGTTACCCATAGAGAACCAAAGTGCGCAAGAAAACTCCGATTGAGGAGCGCGTTTTAGCCTAACCCTGGAGGAGTGGACCAGCAGGGCAAGAGTTAACTCGGTCGAGTTGCTCTGACAACAAAGTAAACCGCCTGAGGTCGAGTTTCCCTCGCCTTTCGTCACCACTTCCGCTCAGAGTAGCTGCGTCTGGCTTATAAACGAGTCTGAGAGCTTTCAACAGTTGTCTACCTGTTTGTCTGGTCAATTAATATGTGTCAAATCGACTCCTTTCAGGTACTCGAACACCGCGATACTGAAAATGAACACGATTCGGCCAAGCGATGGATGCAGTTTCGAAAACCTGATATATACGAATGGTAATGGCGAATATTGTAAAGCATAATTTGGCTATCGATTCCCAGTTTTAATGGACTCTTGACCCCGAGAATCGGCCGGTAAACCCGACAGTAGGTTTATTGGTAGTTACCACCAGACAAAGGAATGCCACAAGGAGAGTTGAGGAGAAATTAACATGGTTTCCGCGGATTAGGCGAGAAGGCGAGACAAGTGATGAAGATGACGGCCTATTTGTTGGTAATGCTTGTACCAAAGATACTTCTCTATGACCTGATGACTGACGTTTGCAGGGCTGGATTTTTGGCGTTTGCATACGACTGGTTCCCGTGTTTGCGGCTGCACTCCCGCAGCGCTCACTGGAACGGACATTAGCGCCACGGGAGTGGAGCGGCAAACACGGGAACCAGTCTAGCGTTTGCCGGGTAACCATGCAGCGGTTCTCACAGCGCTGGAGAAGTTTCCCCGATACAGAGGAACGGTACCTCGAAACGCCTTAATCTCAAAGTGTAAACACAGGACGGTATTCCCGTCACGATGCAGGGAGAGCGGAAGGTTTCATCCGCCAGCTAACGTCTCATGCAACATTCAAGAACCACCCACTTTGTCGCCAAAGCGGGGAGCGTACAAATCCAGGAGTTCTCTTATTGGGTATTCAGCTTATTACTCCCGATCGCTTTGAAGTGGTTGCCACTCTAGCCAAGGTTCAAATCAATTTACATACCGACTGTTCTCTTAGACAGTCGCTTACCGGTATGATCTGCACACCTGCCCAAAGCTGAACAAGGTTACTGGACGGCAGGGAAACATATCGTTGTCATAATTTCACGAACAGCGCCTCTAGTGGCGAGAATGGGTGTAACGTCAAACCGCT
Organism: Notospermus geniculatus; assembly: GCA_002633025.1. Classification (NCBI taxonomy): domain Eukaryota; kingdom Metazoa; phylum Nemertea; class Pilidiophora; order Heteronemertea; family Lineidae; genus Notospermus; species Notospermus geniculatus. The sequence goes on along the minus strand of NMRB01000026.1, from coordinate 363,670 downwards.
TTGCAAAATTTGACGTGGACTAGTGCTGTGTAGGCCCTATTCTCTGAGCATGATATTCAATGGTAGTAGTGTATTTCCGATTGGAGCTAAGGACAACAGGGGTGCCGGGTGTAGAGCTAACGACGCCTGCGCAATGCTTGGCAACAACCGCGCAAATGACTGTCTGATTTCCTGACGTAGCGCGCGTCGATGATTGTTGGAGCGATTTAATAAGCGACGTACGTTCCTTTCCGCAGACGAATGAGATCAACCTCCTGCGCATGTCCGGCTTGACTACTTCCGGTCGTCAATACCATATTCTATTGGTTCTGCTGTGGAGGTAGGAATGGAGATAGCGTCGTTTAGAAAACCAAACTAGATGTACGTGTACGTGTCGCTTACGAAAACGTCGTCATTAGAGCCCCAAACGTATCTCTTATAATGTACACGGGCACACACAGGATTGTACAAGTTTCTATCAGCACCATCAACGCATGTCATATAGTTGATATATTGGTATCTGGTCGAGGACTAATATCTTTCTTAGTCATGTGAAGTATTGTTAGGGAAACGTTCGCCCGGGGACGTTGATGAAATACAACCACGAGTTTGCCGGCTCAACAAGTAGGCAATGACCAATAACTGCTGGTTGTTTACATTTGTGGGATGTGTTACATCGGGCGCCCACAGCTGTGTGGAAAAAAGTCACGTGTGAATAAAGGACTCGAGTGTAGTTGGAAATTGTCCCGCTAACTCTGAATGTTATGGTTCCATGACCTGCCGTATCGTGGCGCTGACTGAAATCAGCAGGGTGAATCTCACTGCACTGCTGTCAGTAACAAAAGTCACCAATACAAAGGTCATTTTGTTCTTTCGAAATAACGCATTAGTACATAATGTAATTGTTAACNTCCACTTACAGTCATCATTAAGGACACTTTCAGCACAATCTATGGCTCTACCAATATCAGCAGTACTGAAAAAGAGGAGGAAAGTAAGGTTCGGTCTCCTCGCATTCAGCGGATGATACTTCTGATCGGAAGTGTAATGTACGACACCCCTTGTTGAAAAAGACAGGAAGTGGATTTCCGCCGCATTCGGCGGATGTTACCTGTGACGACACTGTAACGCCTAATAGATTCTTGCTCATTGAGCGGGTCTTACTTCTGACCAGGACTGTACAGTAGTACTCCAGTAATCCATCCGGCGGGGCACAACAGACAAGCAAATGTTACATGATACCGTGCGGTATCATTCCACAAGTGTGGCCAAGACCACTTAGTATTTTCTTTGAAACTGAACAAATATTTGGCTATTTTCTTGGGGATTTAGGCTATATCAGATAGGAATTGGCTGGCGGCGTATACAGTTGTGAAAATTTGATACGTCACGAAATAATTCAATCCAGTCTTGGCTGGGTAACACTTCCGCACAAGTTTGGCTCTCTTGGTTAACACCATCAAGATCATCATGCTTTGTAACTGGGCCAATTTTTTAATGGCTGGGGGTCTAATCGACAAAAGCGGACTGAAGTCATAACATACAGTAGTTCATGAAATAGGCCGAGACGACGTCCATAGGGTGATTTCAAAGTTGGTGTTAACACGGTGTTTACAATGCATTAAAGCATTGTAAACACCGTGTAATGCATTGTAAACACCGTGTTAACACCAACTTTGAAATCACCCATAGTCTCCCATCAGCATTGAGTTGAGACCGAATCGCCAAATCGGCATTATTAGGGAGGTTTCGCAAGCGCCCGGTTAGGCTCTACGACGACGTTTATCTATTGTGTGGGTATACCCAAACAATAGATAAACGTCGTCGTATGGCCTAACCGGGCGCTTGCGAAACCTCCCTATTAGCTCCATTGGAAACGTGTACAGCAGGAGGAAACCGGAGTGCAAACCAGCGCCATCAAAGAGAGTCACCCTCTCTATCACATGAAGAGCAGGTCCAACCAAGGATCGAACAGTAACCCCGGTGGTGACAGGCGTCGATGTTGCCACTGCGCCACTCTGACAACCTTGGACTGGTTCCAGTCTATGCCGCTCTATTCCCGCGGCGCTACTGTCCGTTCTACGTTCCACGGAATGAGCACCGAGTAAGTGTAGCGGCAAAGACGGGAACCAGTCTACAAAAGAGTAGCACCGCGGGAGCGGGGCGGCAACGGCCTGTCATTTTGTCTTTAAGAAGGGATGTCATTACTTACTCGCAAATGTATTCAATTTGTGACGGGGCCTTTCCATCAAAAAGGGTCATATTTAAAAGGTCCCCTGGTGTGATTTGAAGGTTCTTTAAGCACCGGTTGATTTTCGCTTTCCATGGTCCATCTCCGAACGGACAGTCGACCCGACACGTGGTCAGGTGGAACACTGGAACGAGAAAACAGTCACATTCATCACACCATAAAATATAATAACCTACAACAGACAGGATCGCTGAAGTATTGGCTGCGCCGTTTGCGAATGCGGACATCGCTTTCGAATCGCCGATGCATCTCCGACCACCACCGATGCATCTCCGACCACCACCGATGCATCTCCGACCACCACCGATGCATCTCCGACCACCACCGAAACATCACCGTCCGCCGCCGATGCATCTCCGACCACCACCGAAGCATCTCCGTCCACCGCCGATGCATCACCGTCCGCCGCTGATGCATCTCCGACCACCACCGAAGCATCACCGTCCGTCGCTGATGCATCTCCGACCACCACCGAAGCATCTCCGTCCATTGCCGGTCGCTCATCGGAGGGCAGGAGGTAGACTGGTACCCGANATTGCAATACTTCTTTTAGACTGACCAGGCGAAAGAACTACATTCCATGCCGAGTGTCAGGCTCCAGGCTTACTGTCAGCGACACAACCTCGTCCCCAGGAGTCGTTTGTTTCTCGTTCTTGGTATTTGCGACCTTGACGTCGTGAAGAGGGCAACCACTGGGGACGAGGTTGCCAGTGCCTCCGCTTAAATGGGCATCAGGGATACTAAAAGCGCTCCTCCACGTATGAGAGCTTTCTCATGCGAGTTTCTGCTCAGGATGGGCAATTTACCAATGCTGGTTTCCGTACGGCTTACGGCTTGAGCAGTGACACAAGCGAATACCCATTTCTATGGTTGAGTTACCCATAGAGAACCAACGTGCGCAAGAAAACTCCGATTGAGGAGCGCGTTTTAGCCTAACCCTGGAGGAGTGGACCAGCAGGGCAAGAGTTAACTCGGTCGAGTTGCTCTGACAACAAAGTAAACCGCCTGAGGTCGAGTTTCCCTCGCCTTTCGTCACCACTTCCGCTCAGAGTAGCTGCGTCTGGCTTATAAACGAGTCTGAGAGCTTTCAACAGTTGTCTACCTGTTTGTCTGGTCAATTAATATGTGTCAGATCGACTCCTTTCAGGTACTCGAACACCGCGATACTGAAAATGAACACGATTCGGCCAAGAGATGGATGCAGTTTCGAAAACCTGATATATACGAATGGTAATGGCGAATATTGTAAAGCATAATTTGGCTATCGATTCCCAGTTTTAATGGACTCTTGACCCCGAGAATCGACCGGTAAACCCGAGAGTAGGTTTATTGGTAGTTACCACCAGACAAAGGAATGCCACAAGGAGAGTTGAGGAGAAATTAACATGGTTTCCGTGGATTAGGCGAGGAGGCGAGACAAGTGATGAAGATGACGGCCTATTTGTTGGTAATGCTTGTACCAAAGATACTTCTCTATGACCTGATGACTGACGTTTGCAGGGCTGATTTTTGGCGTTTGCATACGACTGGTTCCCGTGTTTGCGGCTGCACTCCCGCATCGCTCACTGGAACGGACATTAGCGCCACGGGAGTGGAGCGGCAAACACGGGAACCAGTCTAGCGTTTGCCGGGTAACCATGCAGCGGTTCTCACAGCGCTGGAGAAGTTTCCCCGATGCAGAGGAACGGTACCTCGAAACGCCTTAATCTCAAAGTGTAAACACAGGACGGTATTCCCGTCACGATGCAGGGAGAGCGGAAGGTTTCATCCGCCAGCGAACGTCTCATGCAACATTCAAGAACCACCCACTTTGTCGCCAAAGCGGGGAGCGTACAAATCCAGGAGTCCTCTTATTGGGTATTCAGCTTATTACTCCCGATCGCTTTGAAGTGGTTGCCACTCTAGCCAAGGTTCAAATCAATTTACATACCGACTGTTCTCTTAGACAGTCGCTTACCGGTATAATCTGCACACCTGCCCAAAGCTGAACAAGGTTACTGGACGGCAGGGAAACATATCGTTGTCATAATTTAACGAACAGCGCCTCTAGAGGCGAGAATGGGTGTAACGTCAAACCGCTTTGCAAAATTTGACGTGGACTAGTGCTGTGTAGGCCCTATTCTCTGAGCATGACATTCAATGGTAGTAGTGTATTTCCGATTGGAGCTAAGGACAACAGGGGTGCCGGGTGTAGAGCTGACGACGCCTGCGCAATGCTTGGCAACAACCACGCAAATGACTGTCTGATTTCCCGACGTAGCGCGCGTCGATGATTGTTGGAGCGATTTAATCAGCGACGTAGCCTACGTTCCTTTCCGCAGACGAATGAGATCAACCTCCTGCGCATGTCCGGCTTGTCTACTTCCGGTCGTCAATACCATATTCTGTTGGTTCTGCTGTGGAGGTAGGAATGGAGATAGCGTCGTTTAGAAAACCAAACTAGATGTACGTGTACGTGTCGCTTACGAAAACGTCGTCATTAGAGCCCCAAACGTCTCTCTTATAATGTACACGGGCACACACAGGATTGTACAAGTTTCTATCAGCACCATCAACGCATGTCATATAGTTGATATATTGGTATCTGGACGAGGACTAATATCTTTCTTAGTCATGTGAAGTATTGTTAGGGAAACGTTCGCCCGGGGACGTTGATGAAATACAACCACGAGTTTGCCGGCTCAACAAGTAGGCAATGACCAATAACTGCTGGTTGTTTACATTTGTGGGATGTGTTACATCGGGCGCCCACAGCTGTGTGGAAAAAAGTGACGTGTGAATAAAAGACTTGAATGTAGTTGGCGCCGTAATGGTTAATTGTCCCGCTAGCTCTGAATGTTATGGTTCCTGACCCGCCGTATCGTGGCGCTGACTAAAATCAGCAGGGTGAATCTCACTGCACAGGCTGTCAGTAACAAAAGTCACCAATACAAAGGTCATTTTGTTCTTTCGAAATAACGCATTAGTACATAATGTAATTGTTAACCTTATTCTAATCGTTGAAAGCAGTACCGCCTCCAACTCTGCATCGCCAATACCAATCCATTAACAGTTACTAAAAGCAATAATGAAGCCAAGTTACCGCCGTTAATGGGATACCAACAATACAGCACCAAATTTTTCTCCAGTCTTTGCGTGATTCAAAGACCATGCCATGAAAAAACTCCCAATCCCTGAGCACCATATATTCAAATTTTTATGGATCCTCGACAATGTTCGAGGATTTATTGCGAGTGTGTTAGATTCCCATGTGGCAAGCAAACAGAGGCTACAGCAGTAATTTATCAATACTTTAATCAAATTATAGCGATAGGGCCCGACGAAGAAGAATGATACCAAAACTCGTTTGTTCTGTGTCGACTTGCTTCATATGCCGTTAAATAGCCCAAGCATGAAAGGGCGAGAGTGTGTATGTATGACGTGTAACTATAGAAACATATGACTTCAATTATTAAAGGCAGCACTGCATCAATCGGATCCTAGAGCAAGCAGAGGTGTAATGACCAATTCAAAGCTTTTTGAAGGAAAGCTTTTGCACGATGTATCGCACCAATCAGTGAGCAGGGATAACAAAAGTGCCCTCTTTTGTAGATCATGTGAGTAATCACTGTTGGCGAATTTTCGAACCGAGAGTGCCTTTAAGTCTCTCACAAGACGAGAGAAGAATGGTTATAGCCAGAAAGTAATATAAAAGTTGGAATGCCAAAGGCAAAGTTGCAAGTCCAAGAAGTGGTAATCAGATTACAGTGCAGTCAACATTTGTAGTCGTATAGTCGCTCATCCACGTGGTTCACAATCCGCGCTGAGCGTTGCCAAAATCGGATGATGATGACCAGCGAGCTAATCACACACGCCCAAGCGAAGAAAGACACTCTAATCGGGAAGAATGGTGTAGCCAGCAGGACGATTCTATCGTAGTTGGTATTCTAAGCTTTTCCAGGCGATGCACCCAGCTATCTTGCGATTTTTAGCGGATTTCCTCGACCAAATACACGTATTATGAATCATCATATCTTAGCCCGAAAACGGTGGCCATTTTTCAAGATGGCCGCCATGCAGGTACCAAGCTACACTTCCGAAAAGTCCATCATAATTTTTTGGACCCTTCAGGTACCTGCCTAACCAAAAATCAATGTTGGATCTGGTCACC